>JAOXNR010000001.1:19542394-19582891 GCA_028571225.1 Parsonsia alboflavescens | reverse complement strand
CCGTTCTTCTTTATCTTGGACAAATCCTTTCAATGTCTTCAACGTCCTTCTCAAAATGGATACTTGTATTTGACATACAAGTGTTCGTGGTCAGCCTTTTTGAGGAGCATCTTTTGATATCCATCAGTATGGTCCATTCGAGATTCGAGACCAAGTGTGGTCCATTCGAGACACAATTTTCCCATTTGAGATCCTTATTATCCATTCGAGATTCAAGTGTTTTCCATTCAAGATTCAAGACCAAATGTGGTCCATTAGAGACCCAATTCTTCGATTTTTTTTTTGTTAATTCTATAAGCATGTAATTAGATATTTTCACAACTCATTTACCTCAATTCCTTTTTATAGGGAAATTGGGGCTCATTATTACACTCTATGTCGTGGTTATAAATTTGACACGGAAAAACTAAGGATAGCATCTGCACTTTCAATATAGCCTGTGCTCTTTTGTTCGTCTTTGAATTCAATTGCAAGTATGGATGATGTGGTAGTCAATCCTCCTATTGGTCTGTTGGAAGACCACAAGAGGCTCGCTTTCCCTCTTAGAACGAACAATACCGTCAAAGGAAAACGTGCTCCCTATGCAAGAGAAAATGACATAATCGTACCACCTGTCCAAATGCTCACAACACGAAAGCCCAACATCCCGAACAAAATGATCAACATCTCGAAGAAAATGATCCAACAGCGATTGACTTAAATCATGAAATGCCCATATCTGATTCGAATTCCACACAATAATTTTTCAGAACAAATTTTGTCAACGTCCATGTCAATATCTTTGTGGAGGTTGTGGATTTTTATCCTGGTAATATCAATGTTGACATGATTTATGACATGTAAATGTTATTATTTTAAGAAACAGTGAATTCGGCATTTAATTTAAATTGCATTTATGTCATTGAATCAAGGCCACAATAGTCTCTACCTTGTATACGGATTGATATATATTTACTTATTATAAACATAGAATTATTGGCCAAATCAGGACTCAAACAATATTCTTTTGGCCATTTTGGCAAAAAAAATACTTTATGGACCAAAATGCAAAAAGGGTATAGTTTGAGTCCTAATTTGGACCCTAAGTACTTTAGAGACCAATATGCAAGAAGGGTATAGTTTGAATCCTAATTTGACAAAAAAATTACTTTAGGGACCAAAAAGGGTATAGTTTGAGTCCTAATTTGTTCCTAAGTACTTTAGGGACCAAAATGCAAAAAGGGGTATAGTTTGAGTCCTAATTTGGCCAAAAAAATACTTTAGGGACTAATACTATAGTTTGATAAATATATTATAGTTACAACATTGATATATTATACATTTATCATTAGTGTATTAATTAAAAAAAATACAATTGCTATGGGAAATAATTTATAAAAAACAAAAAACAAAAAACTAGGAAGCCGTCAACAAATTACTCCCTAATAGCATGATCCATGCCATCTCATCCAAAATACTCTGCGCTATATGATCTATAAAAGACAAGCGAGGTATCTCTTTAACATGCCCCCTCATTAGTTATGTCATATAATAGCAGATGTAAGCGCCGCAACTAACATTGTCTGGCTGAATAGGGATGAGTGCTGTGAAGCGTCAGGGGCATCAACAAAACCACCGGTGAACCTCTGTGGCTGAGGCCATCCCGTCCTCTCATAAAAGCCGACCTGCAATAGTAATCGTGGCAACATCGAACAGACCAGCTCCATCAAGTCCAATCGAGAACCCTTCGCCACGGCCGATGGTTTTGAATCATACAATGTGATCCGAGACCTCTCTAATGAGATTCGAAGTAACACCCAAAGCGAATGTAGGCAATAAGGTATTAATATCTATATACACAGTACAAATATTAAATCAATTACTATTAAATAAATTATAATTTAAACCAAGAGTTTTTTCAGAAAATGGAGTGAAAAACCTCCTTTACCCCCCACCGTACTACCTCTCCCAGGTCCGAGTTTCCCCATACCCAATCAGTGATAAAGGCATCGAACTCGTACATCCCCGGCTCCACTTGAGATGCCTTGGTTTGCTCCCACGCACCTTGGAGAATGCTTTGCAATTTGAGTTAGTTAAAACATGATGTCGTAAGTAGCATAAATGAATACAGGTGAATGCAAAATTTAACTACGTACGTAGAAGTATGCCCAAGCGAATGTGAAGCGGGCTCTGCAGGGATAAAGCGATGGGGCTCCCCTCATCACTCTCCCCAACCCCATTATGAAATGGCCAACCTGATTGTCCTCAATGTGAAATGACATGGAACTAACGTTCTTCAGGTCATGCCAGACAAATGAGCCGCACCCCCAGTAACGCGCCTATGACAAAAATTTAGTTAGACTATGAAATGGGAAAGTAATAAAATGTAAGTTAATCAAAAAAAGAAAGTGAATTACCTCTCTGAAGCTCCGGTGCTACAGAAGGCATCCAACCTTGTTCGGTCGAGGGTGTAGAGGTCCACAACGAGAGTAGAAATCTCCCTCCGCACCTCCAACACTCGAGACGTCCTCCCGCCTCTCGTCCTCGGCCTCTTCTATGGCCGAGATGACTCGATGTGATGGGTTAGGTCGGTGTGAGGTGATCACACAACTGCAACTGCGGCCTTGGACCAACGTGTTCGATCGAGCCCCTAATAAAATGTACAAAACAATCATTAAAAATAATGAATAGTATTTTAAAAGAATGAATCGACCAATAATGACTTTAAAATTCTTTAATAATAAAATGAATGAGCAACATAGACTAAAATTCCCAGATTTACGATCCAAAATTTACTTGATAGTCTCGACTGGGACTATGGAACTCTATGGCTAGAAACTCTGGAGTCAGAGGGGTGTCTGGATCCTTTAAAAAATAAAGGAACCATTTTAAAATTAAAAATTAGATAAAAAATAGTAATTGAAATGAATACTAATTTATGAAGTTAAATTTACTTGCGTGGTGTCATCGCAGACTATGGGAGATGTCGGGCGAGGGATGGCCATTGGTACGACTAAGACATCGATGGAGTGAGTAATCCCCTTGGGCATAGGTGTAGCTAGCTCTCGGGAAGGGGAATCATATAATGGCGGAGCATCTCCAAGAATGTCATCCTTCTCCAGTACATTAAGTCGACGCTCGATATGCATGAGCCACTCGAGGACCTCAGCCAGCGTCGCCCCGAGCTGTTGGAGGACCAACTCATGTCTCTATGGTAACCAGTCCTCAAGCTGACGCAATAGGATCTCGACCCTGGGCATGATTACATCGCCCATCGCAGGAGACTATAATTATAAAATATAGTTAGAATCCATCAGTAATTATTTCGGGGGGGGTATTTAAATAGGAATTGGTACATACTCGACGTCGACTCCAATCGTGTCGAGTCAGGCTGGGAGAGGGGTATCTTTCTCCTGATCCTTAGTCGGAGGGCTCCCCGTGGCAGCCTAGATCCGCGGACTCATAACTTAATCACAAGGCAAGCAAACAAACATAAAATATGATGAAATACATACCATCCGTTGAATTGTATCGGACCTTGTTGGACTGATCAACCGATCTTGATCAACCCTCTTCTCAGCCATATCTCCATCATGTCGTGTGATCTAAAATCAAATAAAAATAAAGTATCAATGATCTTCATATTTAGCATTATACGAAATCAACTTAAATTTTGGAAATTGTGATTAGCCTATCCTGATCGAACAGTCGAACTGGCAATCACTGTCTACATGCCACCCAAAATGAGCTTGGCAGATAATTGCCCCAGCATGTTACTACAATGTATGGGATATGGGTGAAATCGGCCCAGTACGGTTGCTGCTGCTCCTCCCGATCAGCCTCGATATACGGGGAGTCCGCACGCACCTGTAATGGGAAATTTGATTCAATGATAATAACTAATTTTAAAAATGAAAGTGAACGCTGATAAGTTATTCACTTACATTATCAAGTAGCTCACCCCAATCGGGGACGTCGAGTTAAGGCATCTTGGACGTCGTGGACCTACGTGGGAGAGGCCACGTTTAGTCACATCCTAGGTGCCCCTACATAGTTGAGGACGTAGGGATGGGATGTGCTCGTACGCCTACCACGAATTAAAGATAAGATTAAACAAATTTCAATTTAGTATTTAGAAAGTCTAAAAAACACCATTGATATACGAATTTAATTAATAATATGAAAACTTACCAGCAACAGCCAAGGGTTGCCGTACAAATGTCTCTTCAGGACGTCCTCGGAGATGGTCTGTCTATAAGAGTGTACTGTGTGGCTCCACCCATCATTCCCTATGGGAACGACTCTGCAGCCTCCAAATCATCTAACATCCTCCATACGTAAAAAGGGATGACTACAGTTGGCTCTCGGGTGAGACTGATCTATGATGATGCCATATGCCAGTCTAAAGGCATCATCGATAGACAACTATCCCATAGCCATGGCCTCCCACCTCCTCAAGACCACATTTGGAGTAGTCAGATTGGTCCTAATCAATTGAGCCAACGCAGAACCCACCGTCGGTGACCTATTAATAATATGTCAGTCTACTAAATCAAAATGTAGACCGGTGAGGAGGGCATACTCTTGGAGGCCCAGTCGATATAATTGGCCTCCAATGAAGAACCATATCTCGTCGGGCCAGGCATGCTCCAAAATTACCTCCCGTCTCAATATATGCTGGGTAGCTCTACGATGATGGGGAAGATCCACCATGTATCCAAAGAGGCTCGTCCAAAAATGTTGTTGTGCCCCATGGCGCCGTAGTAGGTCCACGACACATGTAACCATCGAATACTTAGCGTGTGAGCTAAGAGTGCTTCTGTCAGGCACGGTGGGATTGTGTTAGAGCTCAAAGGCATGTTGCGCGGGATCCATATATATACAATCTAATGTCATTTATTATAAGGTTGAAAATTTTAATTATCACTTTCAAATTAATTAATAATATTATAATTATTATTAATTAATAAATAATATTATTTTCAGACACAGTCTATATATATTTCAAGACACAATATAGACAATTCTAGACACAAAATAGATAGGATATTCACACAATGTATACCATTTGAGACAAAAATTAACCCATTCAGAGACCAAAATTAAACAATTCTAGACCAAATTCAATCATTTGAGACAACAATCAAGCCATTCGAGACCAGAGACCAAATTAAACCAATTCCAGACTTAACACAATTCATTCGAGACCCATGACAACAAATTCTAGACCATAGAGAACCCATTCTAGACCAAAGAAAAGCCATTCGAGACCATAGTAAATTTTGAGACAAAAAAATTCTATTTGAGACACGGGAGACAATTTTGAGACTCGAGAAGCTAATTTTGAGACCATACAATTCAATTTTGCGATCCTACAAATTTAACAATTCGACACAAGCCATTCGAGACCGGTGACAACAAATTTTAGACCATAGAGAACCCATTCTAGACCAAAGAAAAAGTCATTAGAGACCATAGTAAATTTCGAGGCAAAAAAATACCATTCAAGACCCGAGAGACAATTTCGAGACCTGGGAAGCCAATTTTGAGACCATACAATCCAATTTCGAAACTATACAAATTTAACAATTCGACACCTAAAATAAACCTTTCGAGACACAAATTCAAGAATTCAAGACCAGAGAAGCCAATTTCGAGACCCTAGCAGCCTATTTTGAGATACTACAATCCAATTTTCAAGACCCTACAAATTTAATAATTCAACACCCAAATTAAACCAATCGAGACACAAATTCAACAATTCAAGACCCAAATTCAAAACCCATGCACTATCCATTCGAGACCCATGAAAAAATTTGAGACTCATGACCAAATTTGAAATCGAGAGAATTCAACCGATCAACACCCAAATTAAACCATTTGAGATAAAATTTCAACAATTCGAGACCCAATACAATATAGTTAATCCATGCTTTTAACAAACTACAAAATCGAAGTTAAACAACACACAAAATCAAGGTTCAAGTGAAGAAAACCTACTAAGAAGTGAAGGAAGAGTTGCATCGGTGAGGGAGTAAAGAAGGATTGCCGTTGGTGAGGGAGTGGAGCTTCGCGTTGGTGAGTGAGGGAGTGAAGAAGAGTGGAAGAAGGGGAAAGAAAATAAGAGTGGAAGGAAGAAAGAAAATGAAAGTGCGGGCCGCTTCTCGATTTGGTGTGAGAAAGAAGAATGGAAAGAAAATGAAAGTAAATTGAGTTATATAGTGAATTATTATGGTGATTCGACTTTTGAGAAATAGTGGACAGTTGCGTATAAAATCGAGAAGAAGATGAAAAATTACGTCTTGATTCTCGATTTGGATATTGAAAAAGGAAGGGAAAGGACATAATTTCCCATTTTTCAGGGTAATTTTCATTACCCAAAAATGTTAAAAGGTCAATTTGAGTATAGAATGAAATTGGGTCAACTCATTTGGATAGAAATGAAATGTTTATAGAAAGTGGGTAAAATTGAAATTAAGTCAACTAATTTGGATATATTTGGGAATTATTTCAATGTTTTAGTAGATTTATTAATTTTTTTCTTTACAAAATTCCGCGTATTTTTCTAATTGATTTAAAACCTTTTAAAATAAAAATATAAAAGATGGCAAACCGGGGCGCTGTCGTTTTGTTGGAAATGCAATTGAAGATAAAATGCCGCTGAAGCAGAGGGACATCGCCACATCGGCAGAAAAGGGTGCGGCAGCTGCAGATAGGCCAAACTCCGGCTCCGGTTATCCATTGGCATGATGATGGGGCTGACTCTGACTCTAAAGCATATTTCTCCATTTCTTCTTTCTTCAAATGAAAATTCCAACTTAAACTGTTGCACTGCTCATTTCCAGGAAGTTTTCCTTCACGATCCTATCCGTAAAACTCGCTTCCAACTTCGAGTCACACCTACCAAGACCAGGAACAGGAACAGATACAGAGATAGGAAGCCCGTTCCGTTGGAGGAAGAACTCATTTCTGAAAGCATAATAACCCAAAGTGAAGAAAAGGAAGATGGTAATGGAAATGAGGGTGTTTATAGTGACTTGGCAACTAAGTGGAGGATAAATTCCTTATCGGATGGAGAAATAGATGTACGGGATGAGGAATCCTTGTCAACTTTGTTGTCTTTGAGTGAAAAGCCGGACAGGAACATGGCTTTGCTAGATGATTATGAACTAGAGGAGCTTGATTTTGTAAATGATGACCCAGACCATCGTAGTGGTAAGCTCACTGAATTTTCAACTTTTAATACCTAAGTTCTGTTAAAATTGGACTCTTTTTCTGTCTTTTCATGGTGACTTTTGGTTTTGTACTTCCGGGATGAAAAATGCAGGATATGTAGCAGTTCTTGGCAAGCCAAACGTTGGAAAGAGTACGCTTACAAATCAAATGGTAGGGCAGAAGCTGTCCATAGTTACAGATAAGCCTCAAACTACTAGGCATCGAATTCTTGGTATATCTTCAGGTCAAGACTATCAGGTTTGGCATTTTGTCGATGTTTTAGATCTTCTTTCTGATATTAATTTTCTTGGAAGAATGGTATTTTTTTTCCATAAACTACTTATAGATCGCTATTTTCAACCATAAATTTTATTTTGGTGTTTTTATCCTTCAACAATTTTTTCTGTGCAATTGGGCTTTTCGACCGAAAATTGAGTTTTACAATTTTTTTTTTCACGGGAGAAAGTTGTTTTTGACAATCCACAATATAATCTACTTTACCCACTTATAATCCATCCATTTACCCACTTTTAATTTGGGACATTTACAAAAATATGCCCTCTCCACTCTCCAGTGAGAGATAAAACTCTTAAAACTTAATTTCCGGTCAAAAGGACTGATTACACCCATGTAAAAATTGTTGAAAGATCAAAATTTCCAAAATAAAAGTTTATACATGAAAATAGCGATTTATAAATAGTTGATGGATAAAAAATACAATTTTTCCTAATATTCTTTATAAAATCTATTGTTGTTGGAAAATTATTACACTTTTTATTTAATTCGATGTTTCTTTTTCCTAGACTTTAGTTAGTTAAGTGTAGTCATGGTTGAAGTCATGGCGATGGTGTAATGATCATGAAGTCATGCTTTTAGTTATTGGAGTAATAGACTAATGATTTTAGTCAGTAGCTTTACTGGAGATTAGCATGTCCATGTTTTCTTGGGTGTGAAACTAAGGGTATGATTACATTTTAATTGTGATATTGAATTGCAGTACATCTCTTGTATGAAGTCCTTATCTGCAGGATATTTCTATTAGTGGTATGAGAGTGTGGATAGATCTAAGAGAGAAAAATAGTGAGGAAGAGCTTATATACAAAGAAAAAGGGAAACAAACCTGTTGTCGTGACCTCAAAAGGTACTTATGTGCAAGCAACAATTCCACATTTTGATGTTCACATAATTATCGGACCATGTTGACGGAGAACTTTTTAAGTCAAAGGAGTATTGAGAAATTGTTGAGTTCAGTATTGGAGAATCAGCCAGAGGAAAAAATTTGGCTGATGCCCAGAAAGCAGAATTTGAAGTAAGAAAACCAGAAATATTTGAAATTGAAGAATTTTCTCTTTTGAGGTGATTATGTTCCGTATGGAAACTCTTTATTGGGAAGAGACCTCCAAGGCTGTTTGGATTTCATGTAGAAGAAGTATCAAGGCTTTGCCAAAGTGAACACAATTTCAAATATTGAGGCTGGATTTCATGACTTGGCAGATGAAGGAAGGAAAATTTGTAACTACTTATTGCTCTAGAACTATGGAAATAACAAGATGTTCCGTGGCTTGAAGATGGAGAATGTCACCATTACGAAGAAGACTTTTGCGCACTTTAAATCTGAAGTTTGATTTCTTAGTTTACTCCATTGAGAACTCAGTTGACATAGATGTGTTTCCCTTGACGAATTGCAAACCTCCTGAGAGGTGCATAAGCAGAAGATAAGCCTAACTTCTGCTTCCAAGGAGCAAGCTTTGAAAGCTTCAACTAATATTCATTCCTCCACTGCTCTAATTGCAAACTAAGCTAAAGTTTCACTCCAATCCATCCTCAATATTCTTATGAGTTCAGGTTTATATTCTCTTGACTATTTGATTATGACCAAGCTCATTTCTTGGCCACAAAATTTGTTGTTTGTACAATGGTTGACCAATCCACTTGAAGAAACTTCTTGAGAAGACTGATTTGTTTGCTAGTTGATTTCCAACCCAGCTCTTGATTACCTAGACCCAACACAATTATGAAACTTTGCCCTAGATAATTACATGATTTTGATTTTCTCAAGTGTGAATCAATATCTTCAAAGGGTGATGCTACAAACAACCAAAGCTAGTTGAATGGTAAGTCCAAAGTTCTAAGAACCAAAGAAGATAGAGAATGCTCTCAAATCTCAAATTGTATCGAATGATTAATTGAATAACTTAGTGTTATGGTAGCTCTATTTAGAATAACACAAGATGCCTAATTCCTTGTCCAACAAGAATTAGGAAAGCTTCCTAAGAATCCTAATTAAATAATGGTCGGAAACGCATTAGAAAACTTTTCCTAATCAAAATCTAATAAATTCAATTAAACCTAAATATGGAAAACAACAAAATTTATGAGAAAAACAAGTGGTCCGGCTGAAAAATCAATTTGACAGGCTGGAAATAAACTTGACCGGCACTGCTAGACTGTTAATCGGTGCCAGTAAAGCGTTTGACTAGTGTTTTGCATCTGTATTGCTCCAAATTTTTCCACTAAGCTTTCTTCTATATAAATAATGTTTTTTCAACTTGATTTCCATCTTTGGAATCCTTTGGAGCCTCTAAACAAAGTTCTTCTTCACGTTGTAGGACGAATTGAATCATTAACTGCCTTAGCTGATATGCCTTCAAACGTATAATTGGACCTTTAGGGATTCTTGTTTTGCTGTCACTTGCAGTGCTTCTTTGATCTCTATCAGGAGTACTTGGCTTGATCTCAAGGATCCATTCCTGCACATGGTTCTTGTTGTCGTTAGCAACAGATTAGGTTTATGTATCTATCCAATCGTTCCACAATTGAGCATTACTCCCACTACTTTCTATAGTTTTTAATAACTGTAGTTCCTTCACTATAAATCACTAGTATCACAGATTTTGTGTTGACTGTCAAATGTTGGAGACTTACTCTTTCTCGAATTGGACTCTCTTAACTGTGCTTCTTTTAAGTTCCAGTAGTAATTGTTAGTTTGTTTATTTTTTTTCCAGAGTACTGTTATTTTATTTTTCCTGCTCCTACTAAGGTACTACAATCTTTTTATGACAATAATTTTCCATCATGTTGTGGAAGAACCTGGTGCTTCATGAAGCAAGAACATTAGTTGAAGTACTACTATCTGATATTGCAACAGTGGACCATTTGAGCTGAAACACTATTGAACTATAGAACAACTTGCAAACATTTTTCCTAAACTTATCAGGTTGCATCCCTTCCAAACTTTTACAAGGTTGATGGGTGTTTTTGTTATGGAATTGGAATTGAAGCTTGATAGTTTCTAGTTAAAGAGAGGGATCATTGGAAGATCATCTCACTTTTTTATTTAATTTGATTGATCTATTTACTAGATTTTAGGCAGGTAGTAGAATTATGGTTTTAATTAGTGTAATCATGGTTGACTGGAGACATTGGTGGAGTAGATGTGTGGTGGTTTTAGTTAGTGGTGTTAGTGGAAATTGTCATGCCTGTGTTTTCTTGGGTGTAGAGCCAATATAAATGCTGCAATTGCATTTCAATTTTGACATTGAGTTGTAATTGGAAAGTCGATCTCTTGTGTGAAGTCTTTGTCTCCTTAGTTTTTCTAATAATTATAAGAGCTTTTGTTAGGAATCTGGAACAATTAACATTTAAATGATCATTCACTTGAACTCTACAAAAATTTGGATTTTCAGATGAAACATCTGAGGAATCTTCCAGATCCCGCGTATTGTTATGATTTGTGGCATTCCAATCTTTTTAGAAGATAAATTATACAAAAAGATTTTTACAATGCCTATCCTTCCATCAAAGTAATTGATTTATTTGAATTTTTGATATGAGAACCAAATGAATGGGAAGGTTTTCATATGTGTGTTACTATATCATGGTTTTTCCCTGTTTGATGGATAAAGTGTCATCCGTATTGTGCTATCTGCATATCTTTGATACCAAGACCTTAGAAAAAGAAAGATGTTTGTAGATATAGCAATATTACAATGGGTTCAATGTTTAATGAGTGCGAGATGCGGAATAGGCTTGCATTTTAGAAAAGCAATCCATTGTATACAAACAAACCTCTAATTGTATAAACCATGAGTGATACAAGACTATTGGATTGGATATTTATATGTGCTACTTGTATAGAAAATCACTGTGCATCTTGTTAGGAAACCTATTTGTATAGACCAGTTTTAAGAGAAAAGTTCATTGTCTATGAGTAAGATGAGGATGTATGAGAATACAGATTTCTTCGAGCTTGACCCCCTTTTTTAGGAGGCGAGGAAAGAAGTTTGTTTCTTGGTGGGGTAGAGATCTCATGTATAACTGCTTTCTTAGGCTAGAAGACAGCTGAGAAGTTTATACTATCATTTCCAGACAACATCTTGTCTAATTTTTACTTTATTATCTAATTATTTAAGTTGTGAGAAGTAGTATTTTTTTAACAAATGTAAGTAATGTACAAGCAAATTAGTTCGTCTTACTGTTCAAAGTATAACTTGCAGATGATGCTTTTTGATACACCTGGTGTTATTGAGAAGAGAATGCACAAATTGGATTCGATGATGATGAATAATGTGCGAAATGCTGCTGTTAATGCAGATTGTGTTCTAGTGGTTGTTGATGCATGTAAGGCACCCCAACAGGTATTCTTATCAATAAACAAATATAAGGAAAAATTATGTTTGTTGTCTGAGTTGTCCTTTCTTTGGTTGCAGATTGATAACTTTTTGGAAGAGGGCATTGGTGACCACAAAGATAGAGTACCCATTCTACTTGTCCTGAATAAGAAGGACCTGATCAAACCTGGTGAAATTGCTACGAAACTTGAGGTCAATATGTTAGATGAACAACCGGTGAATGTGGGTGCATTTGTACATGTGTTTGTGTTTGTGCACGTGTCTATAGTTTTAACATTTTCTCTTCTTAATCGTCCATCAGAGGGAATTGTTTATTCAGTTTATATTTCCTGGAACCCTGATGAATACATGTTCTCCATCTATCTTTTGTTCATAGGTTCCTAAGATGGGTTTATGGGTCAAAATGCTAAACCATAGCTTGAAAAGCAAAACAAGAGAAATTTGCTTTGGCTTTCAAAACTTGTTTGCTATTAGTCAGAAAATGTGATTGTTGTTGTGAAATGCCTGCCTTTACATGAGACTGCTAATAAAAATTGTTTGATCTCTGTATTTGATTTTAATAAGCTGAAAACTATCAATTTTACACCCATCCATGCACAAGAAGTTTGTAGAATTCATAAGAAACTCTTGTTTATAAAACTTTCTTTTTTTTTTCGTTTTCTATCTGAATCCAATATCATGTTCTTGTAGTGGTATGAGAAGTTTACTGATGCTGATGAAGTCATACCTGTCAGTGCCAAGTATGGACATGGAGTAGAAGATGTCAGGGACTGGATATTATCGAAACTTCCTCTTGGCCCAGCTTTCTACCCTAAGGTTTCTAAGAATTTATTTTGGTTCATGTTTACTCATCAAATAAGGAGAATCGGTTATCCTTTTGCATTATCTCTCTCTCTCACTCTCTCTCACACACACACATATATATACACCTAACAGACAGTATATTTCCTCTTCAAAGTTGTAACCTCGAGTCTTTGTTGACATTTTAGTCATTCTGATTGTTTCATTCCTGTCCTTGTTCATGTTAGTAGAAATTAGAGGAGACGAAAGAAAAAAGTAACAAAGAAGATAAATAAATAAGAAACATTGAGATATCTCAACTTAACCCCTATAATCACAGAAATGTTATGAATGTTCACTGAGAGAGTTCTGAATTAAAATGGATTATTGTTCAAATTCAGTTTGAACTATCCATGTCTTCTGATAGTTCTCAATTTCTATACATTAATAACTATATCAGTTAACTCCCTGTATGTGTTCCTATATCATTAACTGGAAACTTGTCCAGCACTCTTTTGCAGATGTACCTGTGTGTTTATACCTTTAATATCTAGATACAAATTAAACATTTCTGCACTTGCTCTTTAAAGTAGTCAGAGGAAATGAACAGCATTTTACCTCATGCTCTGTTCTCAGGACATTGCTAGCGAGCACCCTCAAAGATTTTTTGTTGCTGAAATTGTCAGGGAAAAGATCTTTCTGCAATACCGCAATGAAGTTCCGTATGCATGTCAGGTCAAACAGTACAAGTCAATTTTTGAGATATCTTAGATGCTAAGTATAACTTTGGACATTCTTTCACTTGATTTTTCTTCAATATATTTCAGTTTTACTTCTATATAGATTGTTTATTTTCATCTCATACTTCTATATAGATCATTTTACACTTTTTAGTGGTATGCTTTGAATTCAACAGGTTAATGTTGTTAGTTACAAAACTAGAACAAGTGCGAAAGATTTTATTCAAGTCGAAATTGTTGTGGAGAAAATCTCACAAAAAATCATCCTTATTGGAAAGGTAATATAACTACAGCTACTTTCCGCATTATATATATGATTTTCTTTTATCTGTAAGTTCCTTTCACAGAGATGTGGTCTTGTTTATTGTTATTTAAGAGAGAGTTAGGAGGAAGTTTTTGAATATTGGTTTGTATATTTACATCAATAAAAGGTACATATATAAAAATCTTTGGTTACCAAGACTAACTAATTTTCATTTACCCAAATCTACCAATCAATAAATCATGCTAATCAATCTATTACTCTCCCCCTGAAGTTGGAGTATAGATGTTCTAGTGTGATATGTCTATTGAGAATGTTATTTCTCTTGAATCTTCTCTCGAATGAAGTGACAATAATCTCTACATGTTTAGTCCTCTTATGAAGGACAGGATTTGAGGCATTATATCATGCAAATTGATTATCACTAGCGCAACTAGTATAACAAATTTAAAGTCTCACCTCCTCTAACAGCTATGTTAAAACCACAAAATTCTCTTACTTTTTATTTATAAAGAACACACACATACATACATACATATATGTATATATATTCAAACTTAAGATATCATAATTATTACCAAATCCTTAACCATCTAGAATTTAGGAAACCTTAGTCTAATAGAACTAAAATAATTCTTTGTGAGTGTTACACACTCTCCTTTAAGCTGAAGCATAGATGTTAATCATGTCTAGCTTGTTACAAATATAACCAGTCCTTATCTTATTCAATGCTTTAGTAAATAAATCTCGAAGTCGCATCCCCAATTTTGACTTGCAAAGATGCGCTGCTCCTAAAGTCTTTTCTTGAATGAAGAGAATCAATCTCAATATGCTTGGTCCTTTCATGAAGAAAAAGATTTGAAGTGATCTAAAGAGTAGATTCATTATCATATCATAATAATCATACCATAACGTAGTTTGTTCAGTAACCTTAACCCAACTTCCCTCAATAATTATTGTAGGTATGTGATTTCACAAGCAGATTGTTGCATTGCTCTGTTCTCTGATTCTTTACTTGATCTGGAAATAACATTTTGCTTTTTACTCCTCTAAGATACTGAGTTCCCTCTAACTAAAACACAATACCTAATAGAGGACCTATCATTGACCTTAGAAGCTCCACAGTCTTCATCTGCAAAACATTCAATATCAATATAACCCTGATTTTTATGTATCAACCCAAATTTCAGAGTTTCATTTAAATAACAAATAATCTGCTTAATTGCCTTCCAATATTTAATTACAGGAGAAGTCATGAATTGATTCACAATACTCGTGAAATAGACAATATTAAGATGCGTTAATATAGGGCCTTTTGCCTATTTTGTCATACATGTTTTCGCCAAACTATTTGATAATCATACATGTTTGGACCAAACTATATGATAATCATACATGTTTGGACCAAACTATACAATAGTTCTACATGTTTTTTTCGATCATAACGGTTCCGAGGGAATTTTTGAGCTGTCATAACGGTCCAAACGAGCCTTCTCTTGCCATTCTCACGATGGAGCAGGTCGGCACATGACTAACTAGTGAGAGCAAATATGTCATTTAAAAAAACTTTTTCCTATTTGGTCTCTCATGTTTGGGCAAAAGTGTAAAATGATCCCACATGTATTTTTCCAGCCATTATAGTCCCTCATGAATTACGAACTGTTGTAATTTTCCAAATAATCCTTTTTTAGTCATTCTCGAAGCAGGTTACGTTTTGGGCACATGACTAACTAATGAGGGCAAGTACGTTATTTTAAAAACATTAACATTCATAAAAAATCTAACTCTAATTAAACCTAACAGCGTTGGTGTTGTGGTTTTCAGGTTTCCTCATTTGATATTGTCTTGACTACCATCATTGTAGTTGTAAACTAGTTATAGTGGTTGTTTACAGATTAACTATCGAGTCATCGTAAGACGAGAAAGATCATCCTTCAGCCAATTTTTTTTATATTAATGACTTAGAATCTCAACTCATGTTTTTCATCCAAAATTAGCATAAATAATCCTTCAAAGAGAAACCCCGTTTATTTCTTCAATTTCTCTTTAGCAATGGTGAGTTGAAGGAAAATAATGCAATTCTAATTTAATCAATTAGTGAAAAGTTGGGATGAGACTAGAAATTTCACATAACTCAACAACAACAAACAACAAAATTAGAATGTCATCTTTGTCCTTTATATAGCATATATCATTATTTTGATGATAATCTCATCTGGGAGAAAGTTATTTAGATTACTTTGTTTTTTCAATTTAAGATATACATCTTGATTAATCCTCCAAAGGCAAACTTTGTTTATTGGTTCAATCTCTTTAGCATTCAGTTTGCAGGAGGTCAGCAACCTGACTTCTTTCCCCAAAGAGTTGATTACCAAGGCAAATGCAAGAGGAATTAGAAAATTTTGGAGTGGTGCTTTAGTCTGTTTGATAATTTCAGAAGGGGAAGAAGTGATTGAGGTCTATTGAGGATTAAGAAGGGAACACACTTATGGTTCATCTAACTAAATAGTGTGACCAATAAGAAGGTATTTATGAAGATGAAGATCAGTGACTTATAGGCATGAGTAAGTGCTACAATGGCAGATGAAAAAACTTATTTGAATGAGTTTGACGGGATTGGTGGTTGTTGAAATTATCAAATTAGAATAAGATTGCATAAGTCTCAAGAGTACATTAGCAATTCTCAATAATTTCCAAAGAAAGTTTTGTCTCTCGTCATACCATATCTTGAGGCTCTGATTTTTCTTTGTCAATGACTTTGATTTAGAAGAAGAAAAAATAGTATTCTAAAATTTGAATTATAGTTGGATTCTTGACGATTGTTAATGTTTTTTAAAATAACATGCTTGCTCGCATTAGTTAGTCATGTGTCCAGCAAGTGACTTGGTATGACAATGGCTAGAGAAGTTTTGTTTGGACCATTACGGCAGTTTGTAAGTTCATGTGAGATTATAATGGTTGAGATAAAAATATGTGGGATCATTATATATTTTTTATCCAAACATGTGAAATCAAATAGGCAAAAAGCCTTTTTAAAATGACAGTTGCTCTTACTAGATAGTCATGTGCTGGGCACATGACCCTGCTCCGCCGTGGGAATGGCCGGAGAAGGATTGTTTGGATCATTGCGGAAGCGTGCAAATTCATGAGGGGCCACCATGGCTGAAACAAAATATGTAGGATAATTATATAATTTGGTTTAAATATATGGGACCAAATAGATG
Source organism: Parsonsia alboflavescens (assembly GCA_028571225.1). Taxonomy (NCBI): domain Eukaryota; kingdom Viridiplantae; phylum Streptophyta; class Magnoliopsida; order Gentianales; family Apocynaceae; genus Parsonsia; species Parsonsia alboflavescens. The sequence goes on along the minus strand of JAOXNR010000001.1, from coordinate 19,566,060 downwards.
AATAGACCGGTAATATAAATATAAATTCAATTTTTGGATCTTCAAATAATTCACAGTCATCTTTTTTGCATTTTTGTCCAAGAGTCATGGGTGTAATGCATAGTTTAGCACCGAATTTCTATTTTCTTGCAATAAGTCAAGATCATGCTCTATCTAAGAAAGAAGGGTGCCTTCTTTATTCCTTGTTGCTTCAATGTTCAAAAGTCCTTTTAACTCTTCTAAATCTTTTGTCTGAAGTTTTTTATGCATAAAAGCTTTTATATATTTTAATAGCATGACTTCCGATAATAATAATCTCATCAACATACATGACTAGAAGACGAATACCAGCCTCAAATTGTTTATAGGACACAGTGGTCATATTTGCTTTGTCTCATTCTAAAATCTTGAACTTCTTCACTGAACTTTCCAAACTAAGCTTGAGAACTTTGTTTTCAACCATAAAGAGATTTCCAGAGATGACAACCTTCTTATACTTACAACAAAAGTAAGTGGTTTCTCCATATGATACTTCTTTTGTAAGTCTCTATAAAGAAAAGCATTCTTAATATCCAACTGATGGATTGACCAAACTTCAGTTTCTGCAAGAGATAATGATCGAACAGAAGTCAACTTTGTAACAGAAGGGAAGTTACCAATATAATCAATTCCAAATGTTTGAGCATATCCCTAAGCCACCAAGCGAGCTTTAAGACAAGCAAAAATGCCATGAAGATTTACCTTTTTTGCTAACACCCACTTACATCAGTTTTCTCCAATTCCCAACTACTATTGCCATAAAGATCATTCGTGTCTTCCTATCATAACAGCCAGCCTACCAGGAAGGGTGATAGCTTTTTGAACAGTTAGGAAGTGAATCAAATCTAGGGAAGTAACAAGGGAGTAGGCAGGAGGCAAATGACTATACAAAACAAAAAAAGGAATAGGATAAGAGCATTGATGTTTACCCTTTTTTATGGCCATTGGGTGATTTAGGTCATTTGGAACAGTATATTCCCAACCTGAAGGCGAAGAAGTTATTGAAGTTGATGGAGAACATGCATAAGGGACCCGTTGCCTTCTTGAGTAAACCTGGGTAATGGGTATTCATGATGGGCTAGTAAGGGATGAAGTGTTGGGATAACAGATGATCTTCCTTTCCTTTTCTTTTTGTCGTGTCAGAAGGTTGTAATCTGGCTGGAGTTCCAGCTGTGCTACCAAGGATGAAAACTATGAATTTGTAGGGCTCTGATTCCATGTTAAGATTACAAAATCCCTTTTATTCATATAGAACACACACATATATATATATATGGTAATTCTATAGAGTGCACCGTTATATAATGGTCAATATTCAAAAAATTATTTTTTATAAATATATTTTATATATTATACAATAAAAGGATAAACTATATCCTTGGGGTAATGGATCAAATTTATTACTTTTTTAAATAATAAAAAAAGTTAATTGTTAACTTTGACCTTTAGAGACTTAACATACGAAGTGCATTGGTGCACTTTATAGCATTTTTGTATGTATAAATATATAAAAATATTTATATATACAAACTTAGGTTACCATATTCTCTATCATCTAAAACTAGAAAACATATTACTAAATCCTTAACCATCTAGAATTTAGGAAACCGTAATCTACTAGAATTACAATAATTCTCTAATGAAATCGTGCCATTGCTTTAAGCTCTGATTTTCCACTGGATGTGGAGACAATGTTTTGTTTCTTTTCCAAAATACCGAATCACCTCCAACAAAGACAGAGGCGTTTGCCTGGTCTGGGTCCGAATTTAAAAACTCCATAAATGGATTAAAATTTTCATTGGTGGCTTGTATGAGTGGTGCATTTGTGAAATGCATCACATCCTAGCGCATTTGGGAGTTGCGTTAATTTTTTTTTAATTCAAACAAAGCTTTTGGACACAATAATGAAATGCATGGGCTTTTTCTGATTTTTTTTTTAAAGGGAAAACAGGATGGTGCATTACCATACCTATAGAAGCTACTAAATCATCTATGGAGTCCTTTTTAAAATCTGACCCAGACCAAGCAAAAGCTCACGAAGTATTCAGCAATAAACCTCCCATCATTTTTATATCCTCCCCGATCAACATTTCAGAAACACTCAATGCAGTACATGTATCACTTTTATGTACCAAGCCAAGTTTTGGGGTTCCCTTTAAATAATAATAGGGGGAGAAGCTATAAAATTACTCACAACACTCGTAGAATTTACAATATTAGGGCAAGTTATTGTAAGATCATTTAGTTTTCCTACCAATCACATGTAGCTCTCCATATCTTCAAATACTTCATCATTTTTCCTGAGGTTTCCGTTGGCATTTTTTACTATATTACAAGACTTCCTAGTTTCCTGCAATAAGGATACACTTCATCTGGGAAAGAGGAATATCTTATTTGCTCCTTGTATCCTCAATTCCCAAGAAATACTTCAATTCTCTTAAATCTTTCATCTGAAACTGATTATGTAGAAAAGCCTTAATGGATGAGATACCGGGTGTGTTGCTTCTTGTAATAATAATATCATCAACTTCTTATTCCATACAAATAAGGTCAAGGTGCATGTGGGAGTATTGATGTACTAAAATGAAACCTTTGTTGATGCTAATCTAGCTTTTGATTAGTTAGACCTGACACGAGTATGAAACTTTGCCCAAGCAATTATTAGGTTTGTCGCATTAACGTATATTGACCCAATGTTGTTTCTCAAGTGAGAATCAATATCTCCAAAAGGGTGACACCATAAACAACCCAAGCTAAATTGTTTGATTAATCAAGAGTTCAATGAAGAAAGATAGAGAATGCTCTCAAATCTTAAAATATATTGAATAATCTTATTATCACTGAATAATACAAAAGTCCTATTTATAACTATTACAAGATATGTAATTGAATTAAAGTAATAATAAAATATTAACTAAAAACACTCTAGAATAATCTTCTAATTGAATTGGGAAAACAAATAAGTAAAAGGACTAATTCTAAAATAAGAAGCATGGTTAAAATTGATTTGACCAATGTAACTAATATACTAAACTAATTTGCCAAACTTAGTTGTTAGGTGAATTTGGTCATTTGATGATGATGAATTTGGTGTAGATAGAAATCTTCAACCAAAAGATGATGAATTCGGTGCTGAAGAAAGCTTCCAGTTGGATTTCAAATGAGGACGGTACATTGAAGCAAATTGGGATGGTGCATGAATATTCAACCGGTGCATACATGAAGAATCAACCAGAGCCTGGGACTACTTCGGCCGGCACCTGTTACATGACGATGGGACTAATATGAATCAAATATAAATGACTCAGCCCATATAGTGGGCCAAAAATTGGGCTTGTGATGATCATGATTAACTGGTGCTTGAAGGATATCAATTGGCTCTTGAAATGTTGATTGATTGGCACCAGGGAAAATCCTTCACCGGTGCCATTGACAACACCACTGGGAAATCTCTGGAAAAGTTGCAACAAATTGAATTCCTTTTCGGCGAATGACCGGCCAGGTTCATGAGCCAATTGTTGGACCGGTTCTTCTCGGTTTTTCTGTTTCGAGTCAGTTTCGTTCCAAACTCGTCCTCAAGTTTTCCTTTATAGAAAACGATGTTTTATATACTCAATTTTCATCTTTGACATCCTTTCATGCTTCAAATTCAAATTTTTCTTCACGTTCCTGGACCAATCGAATTAATAATTTCTCTTGTGAATTTGTCTTCGAACGGATGATTAGACCTTTATTTCTGGGACTTCCTTGGTCTCCATTATTTGGTGCTGTTGATTAGCATGCAAAATCAGCTTTTCAATGTCTGAGAGACTCTGAAAGAAATTCGTGAGTAGGGCTGATTGTTATTACTTCTATATATCATTCAACATTCCATTTGCTCTCGGAGTTTAGTTTCAGGTTGGGAAATATTGTTTAAGATTTCTGTGGCAAAGAATAATATAGCCATCTATATTTCACACATTTATCTGCATGTGTTGCTTGATTCTAGGAATCGATTGAATTAGCTTGATTGTGAATATGCAGTAAGACGTTGATGATGGTGCTGTCAAAGTTTTATTCCATTCAATTAGTTTGCAAGGTCATGTTTAAAATTCTAAATGAACATAGTAATCCTGATTCTTTATGTTCGCCTTTTTTGTTTTTACTTTTCTGGTAATTTATTAATTTCCAGCATTGTATTTGATTAGATGGAATGGAGACAAAGTTTGTCTTGATGTTTGCACTTCTTTACTGTGACCATTCCAGGAAGGGAAAGCACTGAAATTGCTTGCAACTGCAGCACGACTTGATATTGAAGATTTCCTGCAGAAAAAAGTCTTTCTAGAGGTATCAATACAGCTTTGTTCTTATTGTTGCTTTACAACTCTTGAGAATTTTCTGTTAGGTGGATTCCAAAATGGGTTTATTCCTCGACTCAGAAGTACAGGGAGAACGATTCTGTATATTGTTGCCAAGCGATATGGTCAAATGGGTGTGACTGAATACTGACTTTCTACTGAAGAATCATGCATCTGAATCTGTGATCTCTTCTTCCTCTTTTTATCCAGACAATAATTATCCTTTGACATAAATTAAAAATTTAACAGGTTGAAGTGAAGGTTAAAGAAAATTGGAGGCAAAATGAAGGGCTCCTGAAATACTATGGCTATGGTGGACAAATTCGAGCCATTTGATGTATAATTTTTGATTTTTTTATTCTTTCATTTCAAGAGCTTGTATGGAAAGAAATAGATATGGATGATTCATAACCGGGGGATTACATTGAGCATTGTTGGTCTCCATCTGAGTGATGGGTATGAACATCTTGTGCTGCTGCGGTTGGAATTCAAGGAAAAATCTTTTATACATATTTTGCGAGGGTAGAATGAAGTGTGTACTAATGATCATACAGACCAAGGTGTCTTCTCATCCAGAATTGCCTCGGTTGAATCAGTGGATCCTGAAAATTTAAAGAACAAAATAGTAAGCCTTGTGCATATCATGCTTTTTTTCCCTTTTCTTTTCCATTTGTCACTCTAATTAAATTATTCCACATTCCATTAATTTGTAAGAACTCCCATTCCTATCGAATTGTCTGTATCGAGAAATATGGTAAAGAAGTTTGCTACTATGAAGAATCTTTGAGTTTACAAATGCACTATGCATTTGTGGTAAGAATGAATTTAAATACTAGTACTAGTACTGGATGCAGGAGTATCAAATGAATCTTTTGATGGAATCTGGGTTGTTTCTTGTCTCGATTTGCTTTTTCTGTGGAAACAACTTTGATCGAGAAGGAGGTGGCGATTGGGATAAATAATTGTTCTTCTGTTGTTTGACTAATTCTCTCAGGTACTATTGGAAATACTAGAACCAAGGAAAGTTTCCAACAATTAAAGAGCGATCAGCGAGTTCACATGACACTTTTTATGCCATGCCATTGGCTTATAAAATAGGTGCTTTTTAGGTTTTTTTTATCGGTATCATGTGTGTTCGTTAGTTTTATGATAGATTCAAACTTTCAGCAGTTAGTTCAGAAACGACGTCTTTTGCTGCTGAAAGTTAATCCTATTCACTCCATTCTTTGGACTCACGAGCACACCTCTGCACTCCACTCTCTAGAAGCTGTTCCTGTAAGATCAACCTCGAACTAGGATTTAGAGATGGGGTCGCGTTGCTCTTGTCTAGTCTCTTCGAATGCGTCGGCAAGATTGATGATGAGATCGATGAGCTCTTGTCCAGTCTCTTCAAGGGTGCTGGCGAGATTGATGATGTGATTGATGAGCTCATGTCCAGTCTTGAGAAGCTAGTTGTCAAGATCAACGAGTATCGGGGTTCAGCAGAGACGACATCGAAGAGCTCCTCTTCAGTCCCAGAAGGTCATTGGCAACATCGACAGGCTCCTCTCTTTAGTGAGTGTTTGAGTCCTTACAAAGAGGGGTGTTTCATTTTGTTTACAACCGGCAACATCAGTGACATATCGACGAGCTGATATTGATGTGCCATAGCAGAAATTTAGTGAAAATGGAAGAGGGCACTTCATCATGTCAACTGTTCACTAGACTTGTAAATGATGGGATTAAATCAAAGATTTAGGAAGAATTTCAAACAATTGAAGAAGAATTCAATTTCTACAATGCTTATGCAAGAGAATGCTGATTTAGTGCAAGGTTAAGTAATCACAAGTATAAATCTGGCAATAGGGAAATGGTGTAGAAGAAATTTGTTTGCTCTAAGGAAGGGAAGACAAATGATTGCTGGAAGAAAAAGAAAGATGATATAGCACAAATAGTTGAAAGGAATCGATCCATGGTTCGTGTTGGATGTAAAGCAAGGCTAGATGTGGTTAAACGCCAAATAAGATCGAATTGGACAATTAGTTCATTAGTTGAAGAGCATTATCATCCGCTATCTACACCTTCGAAGGTGCATCTTTTAAGGTCAAATGTGAGAGTATCGATTGCAAAAAAAGCATTAAATCAGCAACTTTCTGAGGCAAATGTTATAACATGCCAACAAATTAGAATTAAGGAAATTGAATTTGGTGGGGCACAAAACATGGGGTGTACAGAAAAAGATTTTCAAAACTACAAAACACAAGTGGAAGAAGAGGAGAAAGACTTAGATGTAGAAAGTTTGTTGGAAGTATTTTTTGAAGCGAAAGAAAGAGATGATTCATTTTTTTTCTCCTATGAGCTTGACGAGGAAAACAGGTTGGTAAGGTGTTTTGGGTGGATCCGATTGGAAGGAGTTCTTATAATGCTTTTGGAGACGTTATTGTGTTTGACACAACAAACAGCACGAACAAATACAATATGGTTTTTACTCCGATTAGTGGAGTAAATCATCATGGCCAAACAATTGTTTTTGCATGCGCTTTCCTAAGTGATGAAAAAACAAAATCATTTATTTGGTTGTTCAATCAATTGATGGAGGCAATGCCAAGAGGTGCACCGATTACAATAATCACAAACTAGGATCCAACAATGGCAAAGGCAATAGCACATATTTTCCCCTCAACTATTCACAAGTATTGTATATGGCATATTCTGAATAAGTTTTCGGATAAACTTGATTTAATAACATACTGTGACAACTACCATTGAATCAAGGACATCATTTGTAACAGTCAGACTGCAGGTGAATTTGAATCAAGATGGGTTGATTTGATGAGGGATACCAGTTTGGGAGGAAATGCATGGTTGGATCACTTATTTGGGATTCGTAAGAAATGAGTACCTACTTATGTAAACAGGTTCTTCAGTGCAGGAATGAGTAGCAGCCTATGAGTGGAAAGTTCACATTCAATTTTCAAGAAGTATATAAATAAAAGAAATTCTTTGATGGATTTTATCTCTTACTTTAATAGAACCCTGAATCACCAAAGGCACAATGGGTTAGTTGCAGATCACGTTGATGTCAATGAGAAACCAAAGCTGAAATCTATGTGGGCGTTGGAAAATCAAATGCTTGAAGTTTCCTCCAAGAGAAATTTCTTAATCTTTCAAAGTGAGGTGTTTGAAATAGGAGGTTACAAAATCAATTATGCATATGAAAATGAGGACAATGTCATTTACTTTGTACAAAGGGATGATAATGATTCTTTTGGAAAGCAATGGGAAGTGCTCTACAACAAGGTCAGTGATATTGTTTCTTGTAGTTGTAGGAAATTTGAGTTTGAGGGATTACCTTGTAGACATATGATAACAAATTTTCGGCAAAAGCAAATGAGCCAATTACCTACATGCTATATTTTGAGTAGGTGGACATGAAGTTCAAGAACTAGATTACGGGATAAGCAAGTTCAAGGCTTACAGGACACGAATGGAATGTCGTTGATGTCACGTCATGCAAGTCTTTCCTATTACGCATCTATCGTAGTTGATGATGCATCTTTAACTGATGAAGCTTCATCCTTTTTACTTAGTGAGTTGAGGTGATACATGAAAAAATCAAGGTGATTAATATTAGGTCGAAAAATGTTATCTCACAATTAGCAAGCAAAACTTCTAAGCAAACATTGAATGTAAGTAATCCTGTACCACTAAAAGCTAAGGGATGTGGAAGAAGACTAAAATCAGGAAAAGAAAGAACAATTCCAAAAAAGAGGTTATGCTGTGGATGTGGACTTCGTGGCCAGGCACATGACAAAAGAAACTGTCCAAGATTAAATGAAAGGTAACAGTCTCTATATATATTGTTATTATTTTTTTGTATTATATGACTTTACTATGGTAAATATGACATTAAGCTAAAATTATTTTTATATTTAAGTTTTATGGTGGATGATAAAAGTTTGAATTCGAAATTGTCAGACAAGGAAGAACTGGAATCTCAAGGAGGTATCGAATTTATATGAGAATTATCGTTTGTTCATGATGGTATATTTGTTGATGTATTTTTCAACGTTTGATAAAAAGCAGGATCAAACGTGCCTTGTCTATCTAAGTAATGGTAGCCTGCCCTTGTCTCTCTGGGAAGGATTAGAAAGTATGAGATTTACATATGTTATTAAACAATGAATGGCAAAAACTTTTTCTGGGGTTTATGTTCATATTTTTATGTTTTCGTCATTGGAAAGTTTCTTTTCGGTTTTAGGAAACATCTTAGATACATCTGGTGTGTTACCGAGCAGATATATGGTGAGCTTTTTGTGCATAACAATGTAACTTTACTTTTTAACGTATGGTTAATGACAACAATTAGTTCCAATCATCTTTTCTGGAATGAACAAATTACTTTTTCCTGTGCCTATTATCTGCATATCTGTAACCCTGATATACTATGTTGGTTTAGAGTTCAAGTCATGCAGTTGGGAAGTGTTGTGTTCCCTAAGGTTGGTTGATCAAATTCATCTCTTAAATAAATATAGTTACAGTATCTAGTCTAAGGTAGAAACTGAAGCACAAAATTAAGTGTCTGATGGTAGAAATATGACCTTGGTTTACTGCATTTATTTTTAGCAATGATTTATGTACTTTCTGAATCTTAAATTCACTTCATCCTCAGAGAAAATGGTCAGTCTCATCAAACTAGGTATTTTGTTTTCATATTGTCACATTATAGTTTTTCTTTCATTTTTTGTAATATTGTACTAATTTATGTAAATATTGTAAATTCATAATTTATGTACTCTCTGTGAGTTAAGTGGGATTGAGGAGGTTGAATTGGTTTATGTCTGGGTGAAGTTTGGTTATCAGTTGGGTGTGAATTGGTTTTTGTCTATTGCTGCTTTTCACTGCTCATCGCGATTAATTGTTGATTGAGTGGAGGTAGCTGAGGTTCTGGGGTTATGACAGCTTGAGTTCTAGATTTCTTTCTTTTTTTTTTTTTTCTAAATTCCGTTTATGGTACTGGGAGCATGCTCTGTTCTACTTATCAATTTCTATTCTCCCATTAAGTAGGCTATGATATCTTAAGCTGCAGCTTGTTGAGTTAATTAGTGTTACTTTTGTGATCAATTTCTAGGATAGGAAGGAAGTTAGAATGAGTTATGGAGAAGGAAAGTATTCGGTTAGTTGTGCCTTGTTTTAGAAATCTTCAGCTTTGTTTCTTCTCCATCATATCGTTCTCATTCTAATTTTTGACATTGCTGATATTTGTACAGGGTAGCAAAGATGGTCTTCGTTCATTGGAGAAGCTTGATACTGTAAGGAAGAAAATGAATTCTGTCAGTGAACTGCATGTTATTGAAGGCGGTGACCACTCATTCAAGATTACAAAGAAACATCTGCTTACAACTAGATCTACCCAAGAAGAAGCGGAAAATCTAGCTTTCCAGGCTATTTCAACTTTTGTTTCTAGTCTTATAAGAATTCGACATTTTACACAATCCTTTTCGTTGCTACATCAAATGGTTATGGTCTCAAAGATTTTTGCATTTGTGTATTTCTCATTTTCTAATACAATTTGTGTATTTCTGCAACTCTCTAGATGATAAATTTTGAGAGGCAAACCAAGCTATACGATGACATGCATACAGCCACAAACAGGTGAAACAGAAAATTTAATTAAACTGACATGTGTGCAAGTAGCAATCAAGTCTTTTAAAAAGAATCAATCATAGAATTTTCCAAGCCACGATTTGTTCAAGAGTTGTCATAATAACCTATAATTCAAAAGGTAGTGCTGCCAAGTAGCAGCATGAGCATATTGTACATAAATCTAAATTTCACATCAAGAGATAAGAAAACAGAAAAGAAATCTCAATGAGCTGGTATGTCCTCGACGATCAAACAATGCACCACCCACTTACAAAGTCAAATGTTTTCAACTCTTAATGTTACCAGAAAGAAGTGAAGATGCAAATTGATTGAACCTTAGACTGGATACTGTAACTTCATGTAATTCAGAGATGAATGTGCTCAACCAACCTTAGGGAACACAACACTTCCCAAATGCATGCCTCCCAGTTTATCATATAACCCGCAGTCTGAATCATTACCACCAAATAACAAAGAAGATAAAACCACAAACAACTCAATACATTATAATCACACACCCTCCACCTTCAACAATCATCCTATAACCCAAATTGATAATGATCAAGAATCAAAGTTCTGGGATTTAAAAGATAATAAAGCTCTTAAGAAATAAATCAGAGTATAAAGATAAACGAACTAAACATCAGTTTGCTAGTCAATATATTGATAGATGAATAGTATAGATTTTCTTCCATCACAACATGAATACCATAAATATCCACGAAATAAAAAGTTCACGATCCTAATTTTTACATTTTTAAATTGAAATTTTCATACATAATATATCCTACTAAAAGCGAAATCAACGCACAAAGGAAATATATGATCTTCTCGTGTTGTGCCCTCTGCTTTTTTTCTTCTTGATTGGTAATTAAAATCTTTAATATCTTCTCAAGCTTAGCATCCATCCAGTGCATATTATTACAATTTGCTTCTCAACTTGGGTTAATAGTTTGTATTTCATCGTCCCAATAAAAATTTCCACAATACATGCCATCCTGTAAGGTGATTGAAAATTACAATGATAAAAAATCAAAATTAAAGCGAAAAAAATAAGTAAGGAATGTATTATAATATATTCATTGTCTATTAGATATATCTCCTTTTTATTGTAACACTTTTAATATTTTTGATTTAGATTTCTTTCGGACTGGGGGATTCTTGGCCTTAGGTATCCACCACATTCACATCTTCTCTAATGAAGGACATCATTTGAATTGGATGTTGACATTCCACCTATCGAGGAAAATAACATAGTTTCATCCATTATGAGCTCAAGATGGTCACATTCTAAGTTGAATCTATAAACTATTAGAGGAATTAACATTTGAAATAACCTACAAACTATTTCCACAACCTCAAGACTGAACATGGCTCCAAGTCATTCCAACTATAAATCAGCAAAGAAAAGAAAATCTGTTGTGGCACTAAAATTCAACCACCAGTGTAATGCTTCTTTTCCAACAACAGGATCAGAGGCAGTTTCTTAAGCATCATCTATAGGGGAATCGTTTATATACCATGCCCATAGCTTTCCCAAACTCTCAATTCCTCTGCTATGACACTAAAATTCAACCACCAATGTAATGCTTTTTCCAAAAACAGAAACAGAGGCTATTTCTTAAGCATCATCTATAAGGGAATTGTTTATATACAATGCCCATAGCTTTCCCTAACTCTCAGTTCCTCCATGTTCAGAGCCAAACCAAAAGATTCAAATAGATTCCCTCCAACCCACAACCCCTCCTGGATAGAATAACATTTCATCTTCACTAGAACACCGAGTCCCAAAACTCATTCAAATTATGCAAACAATCACCCAACAACCATTCATTTCAAAGTTTATAAACCATAAAGCACAAGCCAAGAACAATATTTAGGGCCAAAAACAAAAATCAATCTCAAAAACCTTAAAAAAAAAAAAATCCATATAAGGGAAAAGGTTGAAGGGCTTTAGCTTCTGAAGACTGGACATGAGCTCATTCATCTCGCCGATGCGCTTGAAGAGATTGGATAGTAGCTCGTCAATACAATTGATATCAAGAAAGTCGAACCCAACTCAATTGTTATGGGAAAAAAATTATTTGACAAGAATAAATTTTAAAAATATCAATTGATTTGCCATTAATTAAAAACAAATAAAAAGAAGCAAAATTCTCATTAAAAAAAGAGGGCTACGAGAGAGAAAGGAATGGAAAAGTTAAAAATAGTAGTACCGCTCCCCAAGCATTTTGACAATTTTGAAACCTTTTGGATTGATCTTAATGAAATTGGGAAAAACACTTTGTTCTTTTATGTTGCGGGACCCATTTCCCCTCCAAGTAGGCCAAAGCAAGCAATTGGATGCCGCCACATCAAATCTGTTCCTTTCCATCCTTGTTGCACAACAAATTTCTATGTGCTCTCTCTCTCCATAGATACAGAAATGTTACGATACGTTACAAATCATGTGTTATTGATGAAAAAATAGATGTAGATTTCTGCAATGTTAGTTTTTTTTCAAATTGTCTATCTCGTTGCTGCCACTTCCTCTTTACATATTGAAAAAAAATGATATCGCAAAAGTTTACCGTTACTTTTCCATCAATATCACACGGTTTGTAACACATCTCAAACATATATATTTAGAAAAAAACAAGAAGAGAGAGAAAATAAAAATAAAAAAATTGAAAGAAAAACGAAAAGAGAAAAAAAAAAGAGTTAAAAAAAAAAGTGGAAAGAGAAAAGGGTAAAAAATTAGAAAGTATAATTTTTTATAAGTTATTTTCTTAGTTTAAAAAATAAACAAAAAATTTGACTTTTTTTGTTTTTGAATTTATATTTTTTATAGAAAAGCTCAAATAAATATATATATTTTTATATATAAATGATTATTTTAAAAATTTAAGTGTTTAATTTTTAAATTAAGTTAATCCCAACGCCTTCTAAGTGGGCGATTTATTGATTTGAAAAGAAAAGAAAAAAAGGGGGATTTTGTAATCTATTCGTTGTGTGAATCGATGGAAACATTACCAAATCGTAGGAATGGAAGTTGTCTGGCTAAGTTTCTGTGCTGAGTATTTGGTGACAAAGGGCGATTGGACCCGAGCTGGAGGAGATTAGATTGGTCAAATTTTGTGGTGGTGCAGGACGGACACAGCACGCCACATGTCTTGAAAAAGTTAATTTCCTCCGCTTGTCTCGCCAATAAATGTGGCTCCTGCTCTAACCAAAAAGGCAATGCTAAATTTTGTCGGCAACCAACCACAAAGCTCTTTTGGGTCGTTGGAATGGAATATCTGATTGAGCTTGAAATGATTTTCCGATCATTTTGACTGTCAAGGCACCTAAAAGAACAATTAAAGATTAGATTGTTGGAGTAAGTTGTAATCTTGAAAAGAACTCAAATACCTAAGTCAGTTCATTTTGAAAGAAAAGACAGAATCATCCAATTTTGTGTGATCACGTGCTATCAATCGTGTATATCCAATAATCTAATGTATCTTTTTACGTGAAGTTATTTTATTTGAGTCGATGTCAGTCATGTGAAACTAGGCAAACATATCTTAATTTTGAGACAGTGTCCCATCAATTATTCATGGTGATGGACAAAATGGGTATGACTCGAACAACCCGATCGAAATACAAGAGATCTGATTCAACTTTATTAAAGGAGAGTTAGAGAAATCCTAAGTCGTCGATTTTCTAAGTCACCAACCTTCAATAAGCTTAGGAAATTTCTCATTGGACTGTGATCTTCGATTCAGTGAGCTCCAATCTATCTCGTACACCTTCCATACCATGATTGAACATCTATGACTCTTAGCGCACATTATAAACATTAAAATCACTAATCACAAAGAAGCTCATCAAGACCTTCGAGGCTCACTAGAAGGTCTTAAAGTTGTTTTATAGGTTGTTAGCGAGCTCATAGTTCTTATGCGAGATATGTGCATGGCAAGGTACTTTATATAAAGGAAATTCCATGATTCTAGGAGCAATTAAAGGGATATTATCTCACAATTATCTTAAATGTCTACTTTCACGTAATTAAGATTAACTCCAACAAGGTAACTTCAAATATTTGGCAACTTATTATTCGAGAAATGCTATCGAATCACATACAAGGGACATGAAGTTGATTTCATTCAAGTTTACTCTCATCGAATACTGATGATGGGTGAAAAGGATACCAACCCAAATAAGTTTGAATACCGACTTGAATATAAGAGTTTCGATCCAATTTTACTAAGGGAGAGTTAGAGTCTCCTGAGTCGTCAACCTCCCATGTCACTGACTTTCAATGAGTAGAGGAAAGGTTTCACTGGATCGCGACCTTTGACTCAGTGAGCTCCGATCGACCTCATGCATCTTCCATACCATGATTAAGTATCTATAACACTTGATACATATTATGAGACCTAAATCATTCCTTGTGCCCTTCACAAAGATCATCACAACCTTCAAAGCTTATTGGAAGGTCGCTAAGATGGTTTACAAGTCAGTAGCGAGCTCATAGCTCATATATCAGAGACGTGCATGACAAGATATCATCCATTATTGAAACTCCACAATTCTATTAACAATTGGCGGGATATAATCTCACAATCATACTAAATGCCTACTTTCATATAATTGTGAATCACTTCAACAAGGTAATTTAACCTAAAAGGTAACTTATTTTTTGGTATACATGATCGAATCACACATAGATTACATGAGTAATTTTGGATCTCAATCAATTTTACTCTCATCGAATACTGACTTAGGCATTGGAGTTATCCTCAGCTGACAGCTCACTCCGGTGATCAAATTTCTTTCAGGTTGTTATTACAGGAGCCATCATGGTTCGGGGTGATTTGGAGATCGTTTTCGAGCTCCATCACTTCTTGGCATTGTTTGTGGGAAGAAACTTTGCTAAATGTTTTTCTTCCAAACATATTAAAAACAGATAGAAATTTTTATGGCATGATCGCAGCCAACACGGGTGTAGCCACCACTCCGTGGTCAGCCACCAGGAAGAATATAATTGTGCATTGGAGAAGCAGTTCCAAAAGATCCAATCCAGATAGAAAACAAAAATAATAATGCTGTGGGACCAATTGATCAAGGATGGCCAACAAGGCCAACACGGTCAGGACCGTCCAGAAGGAACCTTGTGGATAATCCTCCTGAACATAGAAGGGAAGAATAGAGATACCAAAATCCAAATAATAACAACAGTGTTAATAGACCACAAGGATCTAGGGGAAGTTGAGTCTTTGTTCCAGTTGATGTTTTTGAATGTGTGGTAGTGGCTTTGGAAGGAATCTCGGGCAAAAAGGATTACATTGCAACTGGAAGTATTCTAACACCATCTCAGAGGGAGACACAACAACTTGGAAATTCAAGGTAACGGAATAACACACAATTGGATCCACCCCCACCTCCTAAGGTAAGGAGTGACCTTCCATAAGTCCAAACCCTAGATGGTGAAGGTCGAGAAGTAAAGCTTGTACAAGGAGCTCATGGGGTAAGGATCCAAGAAAGAGTCAACATGGAAAGAGCACCACATGTGATCGGTCTCAAATAAACTCTACGTATGGTTGTGGCTATGACTTGAGAGATAGACTCAACCAGGCAGCAATCTCCAGAAGTCAACGACAAGGAACAAGTCTTGATGAGCAGGGGAGCTCACTGAGAACTCCTAATGGACAAAGGATACCTCCTTGACGAAGCTTGATTGAATGAATAGGCAACAGAGCTCAGGAGGTAGCATTGAATCCATAGAGGAGAGTGACTCTCCAAGTGAATCGTTAAGGAAATGGAGGTTAAGAGGTACAGAGTAATGTGGAGTTGTCTGAACCATCAAAATTTGTCTATAGCATCAGAACAGCTAGAATGCCTCCAGGATTTAAAGCTCCTCAAGTCGAAGTAAAATATGATGGCACAGGAGAACCATTGCAACATATAGATGAGTATGTTTCTTACATGAAGATGTCGAATACCTTGATCATGTCAAGTGCCAAGCTTTCCAGTCCATGTTGACAAAGAAAGCACAGTCATGGCTCAAAAGTATTCCAGTGGCAAGCATCTTGAGCTGGACACAATTAAAAGAATTGCTCTTGAAAAATTATCTTAGCACCAAGAAGTGGGAGAAAGACTTCAATGACCTCTTCAACATTAGACAAAAGGAAAGTGAGAGCACAAGGAGTTATTACAGTCGGTTCAATGATGAAGCTGTTGAAATTGAGTAAAAGAATGATGCGATCTACATCACAGCATTTAAGGAGGGATTGCAAGGGGGGTATGTAGCTCTCAGGTTACCAGAAGAGCTAGTGAAAACCATCAAGGAGCTGCAAACACTACTCGAGACATTGACCAAAGCAGAGCCCACAAGGGAGACCTAAGAGCCCGCAAGCATCCAAGAGGGATAGGAAAGACTCTCATCCAAAAGGAGGACCTTTAGATAAGAAGAGGAAGACGATTCCCGACCAAATGACTATTCTTCTAACAGCCTCGTTGGTAGAAATCTTAGTGGCCATGGAAAAGAAAAGCTCTCTTGAAGCCACTGAGACCTCTCAAGACCTCTTTTCAAAGAGAGACATGAAAAAATTCTATCATGACCATAAAGACCTTGGTCACCTCACAGAAGATTGTTTTGACCTCAAATGAGAAATTCGGAGGTTGATAAAGAAAGGTCACTTGCGGGCCAAAAATGTAGGTCCTGCAAATCCACCACCTGTAGCAGCCAATCAGTAGTGACCTCTAGTTAGAGAGATCAACATGATTGAGACTAGGTCAAAATGAGCTCGCAGAGCAGATGCTAAACCCCTCATAGTGTCATTCCGAACTGGAGAGTTTTTGGTTCGAAAAATCTTGGTAGATACTGGAAGTGCGGTGAATGTCCTATACAAAAGGGCATTTGATCAAATGAGAATAGACTAGAGCTTGCTACTAAAATCCGACACAGCTCTGACTAGCTTCGGTGGTAGTACGACCTATGCATAAGGGATCCTGCTTGTTCCAACTATAGTTTATGTGAATGGCAAATTGATAATGGAGGTTATAGATTAGTTAGTGGTTGATGCACTAGGAACCTACAAAGTAATTCTTGGAAGGAAAGGGGTCATGGACATGAAAGCTAAAATTTCCTTACTAAGCTACTGCATGAAGATTCAAGTTGGTGATAGCTGGATTACCTTTGAAGGAGACAGAAAAGTAGCCTTAGAATGGTATCTCACTGAAGGAGACGTTGAGACCTCAGTAGAGTTCTCATAGGTTGATTTCATCAACCTTCGAAAGGAAAATGACAAATCTAGAATCCAAGCAGCTAACAAGGGAGAAAAAGTTTTACTTAACCTTGAATTCCTCGAGAAGGGAATAAAAATAGGGGGACTTTTACCTTTTAAGCTCAAAGGAAAGCTCGTTCACTCTGTTCAAAAGTATTTGAAGGTCTTTGCCTAGCGACCTACTAACCTCGAAGGCATTGATAGAGAGATAGCAGAACACAAGGTTGAACTCAAACCAGGTGTCAAGCCAGTGAAACAGAAGAAAGGAACCTTTGCTCCGGAGAGGACTGAAGTCATAGCTCGAGAAGTCCAAGCTCTTCTCGGTGATGGAATCCTAAAAGAGGTCGTGTACCCTGAATTTCTTGCCAATCCAGTGGTCATGCCAAAAAAGGAAGGGATATTGAGGAAGTGTGTAGACTTCACTTCACTTAATAAATATTGTCAGAAGGACTCATACCCACTTCAGAGCGTTAACTAGATGGTTGATTCAATGGTTGGATAATAAATGGCTTTGTTTCCTAGAAGCCTATAAAGGATATCACCAAATCCCAATGGTGCTGGAGGACATGGAAAAGACCTCATTCATAATTGAGGTTGGGACCTACTGCTATATCAAAATGCCTTTTGGCTTGAAGAATGCAAGAGCAGAGTTCCAGCGAGCTATGCATAAGGTCTCCAAGAAACAGCTTGGAAGAAACATAAAGGTCTATGTAGAAGAAATTGTAATCAAATCCAAGACCACAATTGAGTTTATTGAAGACATCAGAGAGACCTTTCAAACATTGAAAGCTGCTTACATGAAACTTAATCCTGAGAAGTCATTTTTTGAGTTTCAACAGGAAAATTTTTGGGTTTTATGATATCAGAATGAGGCATCAATGCTAGCCCTGATAAGATAAAGACACTCTTGAACATGGAACCTCCTAGAAGCATCAAAGAAGTCTAGAGTTTAACAGGAAAGATGTCAACATTGAGTTGTTTCATTAGAAAGATGGCTAATAAAGGAGCAAAATTCTACGATGTCCTGAAGAAGCCCAAAGCTTTCTAGTGGACGGAGGATTGTCAAATTGCATTCATAAAGCTAAAAGAATTCCTGGGAAAACCTCCACAACTTTTTTCACAAAGACCCAAAGAAGAGCTTCTGATGTACCTAACTGTAACCAAGAAGACTGTTAGCTCAGTACTCTTAGTAGAAAGGTCAAGCTTGTAATTTCCAGTGTATTATGCTAGCCATTTATTGCAAGGTCAAGATATTAGATATCCAGACCTCAAGAAGTTTCTTTATGATATCATCGAAGCTTAAGCCCAACTTTGAAGCTTATCTGATTAGAATATTGACAAATTTACCATTAAAGCAAGCTCTAGCAAAACTCGAGCTATCAGGCAGGGCGATGAAGTGGTCGCTCGAACTCTCAGGGTATCAAATTGATTTCGAACCAAGGAAATCAAGGCCCAAGATCTCTCAGATTTTGTGGAAGAATGCACTTGAATTCCATTGCAGCTCGTTGAAACTCGCGAAACTAATGTGTGGACCATATACACGAATGGTACCATTGAGAAAGAAAATTTAGGTGCGGGAAGAATATTGATTAGCCCTGAGTTAGTGAGAATCCCTTACTCAGTGAAGTGTAACTTCCCAATAGCAAATAATGAATCTGAGTATGAAGCTCTCTTAGTAGGTCAAAGACTTACAAAAGCTTTAAAAATGTAAAAATTGCATGTAAAAACTGATTCACAAGTCGTTGCTAGAAAGGTTGCCGGAACCTACGGGGCTAAGGAAGAAAATATGATTAAATATCTCAGAAAGGTGGGAGATATAACATCAAAACTTGAATACTTCTAGATTGAACAAATACCTAGAGTGCAAAATGCAGAAACAGATACAATATCTAAGGTCCATTGAGAGCTCGAGGGCACCAAAGCTGAGCTATTGGTCTAATAGCTATATTCTTCGAGCATAAATCAAGAGGAAAACTTGGTCATAGAAGACTAGGCAGACTAGGGGTACCCCATTTACAAATTCCTCAAGGATGGCGAGCTTCGAAAGACCCCAAAAGAAGCTAGCCAAATCAGAAACAGGGCTCCTCGCTATGTTCTGATAGGAAATGATGAAGTATACAGGAGTTCATACACATGGTCATTACTCAAATGCTTGAGCAAAGGAGAAGGAGAATACGTCATTGCAGAGGTACACAATGAAATATGTGGATCACACATAGAAGCTAAAACCAAACCATGGAAAAAAATATACTGAGGATTGGTTATTATTGGCCTTCAAAGGTCACAAATATTGAGAGGCTCATACAAAGATGCACGAGCTGTCAATTTCATGGAAACAAGTCACATGTACCCCCAACGAAGTATCAATCAATCAACATATCAATTCCATTCCACATTTGGGGCATTGATATACTAGGACCTTTTCCTAAAGGAATGGGGAGTGTTCAATTTTTGATAGTAGTTGTAGAATACTTGACCAGATGGGTTGAAGCGGAAACCTATGACCATTATTTCTTCACTGAAAGTGTAGTCTTTTGTTTGGAGAAACATTATGCTTAGATTTGGAATTTGCGAGCTATCATCTCAGATAATTTAAGACAATTCGTTGGTGATCCTTTCAAGACCTTTTGTGAAAACTTGAACATAGAACAGAGATTGACCTCAGTAGCTCATCCTCAAGCGAATGGACTTGCCAAGGTCACAAACTTAACAATTTTGGAAGGTCACAAGAAAAGGCTCATTGAGCTCGAGAAGGAAGGTTAGAAACCTTTTTGTCCAGAGGAAATTCCAAGTATCCTATGAGCTTACAGAAGTACACCTAGAAAGGCTACTGGAGAGACTCCTTTTAGCTTGTGTTTTGGTGCAGAAGTAGTAATGCTAGTGGTGGTGGGAATGCAATCCTTGAGATTAACAGAATATGATTCAATCTTAAACGAGAGGGAGAGAAGGGCAAACCTAGACAAGAAGTTAGAAATAAAGCTATGGAAGCCGACAGAAGTTACAAAAAATAGGTTGTAAATTTTTTCAACAAAGAGGTTAAAGAAATTCGTTGTTGGGCCTCGTACTCAAAAGGTTAGATGTTGGAAAACAAGGACAACTATCAAAGTTGCAAGAGGGTTGGGATGGACCTTATATAGTCTAAGAAGTTCACAAAGCTGGAAGTTATAAGCTCGCGGATCTCGAAGGGAGATAACTTCCAAGGCCTTGGAATATTCGTCAATTGAAGAAATTCTATGCCTAAGACGTTTCAAGCTGTCAAGCTCATTAGTCAGCACAATGACCTATCTGAAAGATGTAAAGATCTACTGATTGGCCTCAACGACCTACTAGATTTCCAGTCTAGCAAGCTCACTTCAATTCTAAAAAATTTTGTTTAAATACTGGCTTCATAAGCTCAGTATAGTTTGGAAAGATATCATTCCTATGCTATTTATGCAAGTTCGATCAAGGTTCTATCACAGTTGTATCTATGCAAGCATTTTCCACATATATTGAATCAAGAATTATCAAAGCCAAACACACAGATATGAGAAAAGAGGCCACAAACAGACTCCCCTAGAACAATAGATATATCAACCAGAAAGAGAATGGGCTCAACATGAGCATTGTATATGATACAACTATCATCCAAATATATAAAAAAGATGTGAGGAAAGGCATAACAAGTCTTGTAAACACCTATACTATTACATATCAGTCTTTCTTTTCTTCAGGAGCTTCCTGCGAGCTTGGTATAAATTGATTGTAGATGGCCTTACATGAAGGTTCAACAGTAGCCAGAGGTGGGATGTCATGAACTACCTCTCATCAACAAGACTGACATCCGCTCGCTGCTCATTGACCTCAATCAGCTCAGATATTGGTGGAGCCACTATCTCTTGGTGCCATGGAAGGGGCGCAGCTTGATCAGGGTGGTTCAGACTGGTGTCCATATTCTCGTCAACCTCCAATCCTAGATTTTTGTGCTTTAGCAACTTGATTCCCTCGATGTACAGGCCAATCATTTGAGGATGCATCAGGGATTTCACACAAGACTGAAAAGCTAGAAGCTCCTCAAGCTTATCCAAAGACCCGTTAGCTTCATCATCACAAAAAGGTCTAGAATTTTCTTATATGAAGGCATCAACTGTAGCCTAAGTTTCCAGCTCAGAAATACCAGCTCATAGGTGCTCACCCAACTCAACCAGCTGTGCATTTTTTGATCTTGCATCCTCCTAAGCAACTACCTTCTCTCAGTTCTTGATTGCACATTCATTAATATTCTTTTTAGCCTCAGCTAAGAGCCTGAATGCTTCATCTGTCAAGGAATTGGCATGCTCTTCAACAGTAGAGAGGTCTTTATTCCTTTGCTCCATAAAACTTTCTCATTCTCAAGGCTTTCAATCAAGACAGCCAGGTTTCTATCTTTCTTCTCTCCTTCGCAGCCTGTCACCAAGGAAGACATGGCCCAAAGAAGGATTAACAAAAAGGGAGAGAGGGAAGAAGTCAGCATTAGACACACAGAGAATCTCGCTCAAGCAAATAGAAAATTCTAAGAAAAAAGGCTATAACACTTACAGCAGACTGTAAAGAAGTGGCAAATTTTTCAAGCTCGATCAATGGAGGGCACACACTTCATTAGAAAAGAATGAGCATGCGACCATTAAAATGGGGAGTCAGCTGACTCCAAAGGCAGGTCAAGAACCCACCTCTTGGCCTCCTCTCTTGATTGGGAAGATAGAACTTCCTCACCTAATCTTTTTAAGGTCTCGTCAACCTCTTCAGTGGCATAGATAAAGAATTCCACCTCTTTTCCAAAGGTCGTCGGACCCTTATCCTTTGTAGCAGCAGTGATAGAGACCTTCTCGTTCTAACCGGATGAAGGAGAAGGAGAATCAGAGACAGAAATAACTTTTGTAGGTCGAGAGGAGTCCGGTGCGACCTCCTTACTTAATTTTTTTGAGAGCACTTTGAGTCCTATTGGCCATTGTGAACTTTTTAGACCTGGGAAGAGGTAAAATGATCTTCGGAGGCTTGGTAGCAGGAGTTTTTATTGAAGAAATTGCGACAGAAAAGTTCCTAGACAAAGCCTACAAGTCTAAGGGTTTACTAAACTACTCTTGGGACTGACCTGATTGCTGAGATCCCTCAGGACAATGTACAGCTGCCCAGGACCACATTGCTGCTAAAGGAGAATAAAATTAACATCAGCGACCCATACACAAGATAAAATCAAAGGCTTCGTTCCAAGTAAATATACGTAGTTCTACTAGAAAGAGGAATTCCATTGTCTTCTTTGGCTTTGGGAAGGTCTCAATACCTGGGCCTTCCAAGCCTAGTTGGAATGAGAAAAGAAGTATCCCACGTGGGAGAAGTAGAAGCTACTTTTTGAAGATCAGATTGCACCAGATCAAGAAGAAAGATCCTAGCTGTCTCGAGCTCTCATTCTAACTCGAGAAGCTAGTTATAGAAAGTCTGACTAAGATCCCCTTTTGAATAAGGTACACCTCGGACTAAATTGATGGGAAGTCTAGAATGGAAGTAAGAATCTTTCCATGGATCACCTGTGGGGATTTATGCCCTAAAAGACTACCAATTTACTGTAATTTTTGATTTAATAAAATCGAGGTATTGTTTGAATTATTTCTGTGGATATATTTTTCATACAATAAGGTCCAACATGATTTAAATAGGTGATCTATGTGTTGGGACGTTCAGCATAGTAAGGTATGGATCATTGGAGGTTTAAATCATAAGGAAATTGTTCTTGAACTGTTAATGGAATTGGGCGTTCCATTGAATAAAGGTCATAACCCATTAGTCTCTTTTAAGTATTGTGACTTACCTTAAGTCATTGGGTAGTGAGCTCAAGCTACATGTGTTAGCACATTTTGAATGTGTAGAACAGGACCACACAATGATAGTTCTCTAAATGTACTATCAAAGAAAGGAGAACTAATGTCATTGTAGCTACTGAGTGGACATAACCCTATGACATAAGTATGGGTTGGTGGTCTGACGAAGCTAGGTTAATGTGCCTCAATATGAGATAGGTGAGGTTTCTTTTGTACAAGACCAATAGCCTTTCATGTTAAGTACATTGATAAAGTTAGTTAAGACAGACCTGTACAATAGGGTCTCTATGCCATCTCTCTATTGCGATGGGTTAATCGCCCCCTTATGGATTGTTCAAGTTAATTCATAGAATCCAAGGCGTTGGTAGTATTATTTAATATAGTACTAAATATTCTTCTAGTGAATATTCAATGTGAATTAACAGATTGAACTAGATACCAAAGGATGGTAGATGCTAATAGTACACCAGACCTATGCTCAATAGTGGGTGTTACATAGAAGGGTAAATGTGTCAATACACCTGCAGGTCAAAGACTGAGGGTTGAGATTTATCTCAACAAGCCTTCTGTTTCTACAGCAATGTGTCTTGGAGTACATCATC
>JAOXNR010000001.1:19507499-19542294 GCA_028571225.1 Parsonsia alboflavescens | reverse complement strand
CATTGTGTCTTAAGGTCCCTAATCTAGCCCTATAGTTTATGAGTGATTTTATATTATTCTAAAATGGGAAGTAAAGAGGAATTTATTTTATTCTAAAGGATTTATTTTATTTAATCTTATAATTAATTTGGACTTAGGTCCATAAGATTAATTATTGATTGGGCTTAAATAAAACAAATGAGTGACTATTTATTTTTATTAGTCTTAAAATTAATTTGGACTTAGGTCCATAAGATTAATTATTGCTGGGCTTAGACTAAAAATAAATAAAGGGTCTTTTAGTTAAAGGGTCAAGATAATTATTTTAGGTTCAAGATTCAATAAATAATTATTGGACCTTTAATTAAATTAAGGCTTACTGGGTCATGGCCCATAGAAGCCCAACTTCTAATTAGGTTATTTTAGGATTATTTGTATCCTATTATTTCCAGTAATTAGGTTTAACTTATTCAGAACCCTACTTATAAAACAGACGTGATTTTCTGAAAACAAAATTCCAGTACGTCTATTTGTCTTTTTTCACAGCCGCCACTCCACAAGATAAGATTCCTCTTTTCCTATTTCCGTCTGTTCTCTTAGACTGTTTATAGGGAATAGATTAGAAGACATTAAGTCTAGTAGATCTCAATCGACTTATTAGACATATCTGCAGTTTTAGATAAGAAAAGGTATGTTTCAATTCTCATTTGTGTGTAAACGATTTTAAAATTGGGATTTGGATCTCGTTTCTCTATGGATTCGAGGTCAATTTGCCTTACATCACCTAAGGATAGAAAGGGGCCCACAAGCTTATCCTTATGACGTATATTAAACTGGAGATATCCAAGAGTAGAACCACGAGGCACTGTGGAAATTGCTACTTTGAAAAGCATCTGAAAGGTTCTAAAGACACCGGGACTTTGCACAAGTAACAGGCCGCGATAAAACCAGCCACAACCTTGCCAGTGTTAGATGACTATTGAGCAATAGGAAATTGCCAAAACAGGCGATATGAAGAAAAAAAGGATGAATATTGCCACCCCTTAAGTTGGTTTCATGAATGACAAGGACACCAAAATCCGAATAACAATTCCAAGATTCTTGGCTTTCAACAGATCAATGCCTTCAACATACAAGCAATCATTTGCTGTTGGATTAGAGATTCCACATATGCTTGAAAAGCAGGGAGCTGTTCAAGCTTGTTCAAAGAAAGGTTCCCTTCTTCATCACAAAAATCTTTAGCATTTTATCATACCAGGGAATCAGATTCAACCTGGTCTTCTAACACCTTAACATGAACCTCTGACTTCCCAGGCAATTTGATCAGTCGTTTCTCTTTATTCAAGGAGTCATCCAAAATAGACATCATCTTCTTGTTCTCCTCCTTGGCCTCATCAACGTTCTTCTTGCAATCAACAACAAGAGCAGTATCTCGCTACTCTGAAGTGATGAGCTCTTTATTTCTTTCTTCCAGATCATTGTTTGCTTCCTAGAGATTGTTAGTCAGTTTAGAAAGTTCTTTATCTTTCTTTTCCTTCTCCACATGCCTCCATGGGCTCTTGCTAATAAAAATGTCACCCTGAAGGAAAAAGTCAACAGAAAGGAACATCAATATTCAAGTATGCGTTTAAAAGCGAGCTTGCTAATAACTAGATCTTTATGAAAAAGCAAGGTTACTTAAGACAGATTGGAGGAAGGCAGTAAATCTATCAAGCTCATCATCAGTAAGCTGCCTACAAATTTCCCGATCTATAGAAGGCACACACTCCATGAGGAATGATTGGGCTTGTGGCCACTGGAAGAGTGAGTCAATAGACTCCATAGGTAGGTTGAGAACCCACCTTTTGACTTTCTCTTCAGAATGGGAAGCCAAAACATCTTTTTATAATCTTTTTAAGGTCTTAGCCGCCTTTTTGATTGCACAACCACCGAAACTCACCTCTGGAGCCTTACCCTTGGTAGAAATAGAAACAACAGAAACCTTCTCCTTCTGGAGAGAAGCTAGAGGAGGTGAATTAGACACCAAAATAATTTTTTTTTGGACAAGAGGAGCTAGAAGTTAGCAAAGTTGCCTCCTTCCTACTCCTTTTCTATGCAGTCGTGGTCCTGCCTGCCATAGTGTTCCTCTTGGTCTTCGCAAGAGGAACAATGACTTTGGGAGGTGTGGTGGTAGAGGATTGACCTCTGAAAGTTGGAAGTGAAGCATCACCTAATAAAGCCTAAAGATTCAAAGCTTAGTTCTCTTGTTCTAAGGCCTGGACCTCCGAGGGAGGTACCTCAGGTTTGATAGCGGCCCAAACTGTCTACATAGCTGTCAAAGTAAAGAAGAACAAGTTAGTATCAATATTCAATCGTTAAATAGACAGGGAATGTGCCTGAAAACAAAAGTATACAGTCTGACTAGAATTTGGGATGTCGCTAGACTCTCGGACTCCGGGAAGGTCACGATATCTATCTTCCAAGCCTAGCTGGAATGAGAAAAGAAGTGTCCCAGGTGGAGCAATAGAACCTACTTTGGGAAGATCAGATTGGGCTAGATTAAAAAGAAAGACCCTAATTGCCTGGAGCTCTCCATCTAGCTCTAGAAGCTCGTTATAGTAAGTTTAACTAAGATTCCATTCTGGGTAGGGTACATCTTGGATTAAATTGATGGGAAGTCTGACATGGAAGTAAGAATCTTTGCATTGAATGCTTGAAGACTATAAAAGAATCTTTGCATTGAACGCCTGAAGACTGCAAGGGACCTACTAGTTTATCCTTATGATGCATATTAAATTGGAGATACCTAAGACCAGAACTGCGAGGTGCGGTATAAATTCATACCTTGAAGAAACATCTAAAAATTTCTATGGACACTTGCACCTTATACAAATGACAGGTCGCAATGAAGCTAACCACAGTTTTGACAATATTAGGAGTTATTTGAGCAATAGGAAATCGCAAAAGTAAGCGATGTCGAGAAACGGGGGATGAATATTTGGAAGAAGGATGCCACCTCTTAAGTTGGTGTCATGGAGGATTATATAACCCTCATGGTTATCGTTAGGCCACTCATCCTCTAAGGCGTACTCGAGATCAATTTTGTTTAAGCCTCTCTTTTTAACATGTTCCCTAATCTTGGAGAGATTAGAATTTGGTTTATGGGAAAAAAAAGTGTAAGTCAAGAGGATCATACTCATCCTTGGTGGTCCTAGGTGCAGTCTTAATCAAAGGAAGGATGTAATAAACCTCTTTTTTAGGATTAGGGGTGGTCCCATCAGTTCTTACGAAAGGATTAGACTGAGTACAAGTACTGTAAAAAAGATTCACCCACTTTCGAGCATTGATCAGATGGTAGATTTGATAGTTGGATATTAGTGGTTATGTTTTCTAGATTCATACAAGGGATACCATCAGATCCCAATGGCACTAGAAGATATGGAGAAAACCTTATTCATAACCGAAGTCGGGACCTACTACTATAGAAAGATGCCTTTCGGTCTAAAAAATGCAAGGCCAGAATTTCAGTGGGCTAAGCATAAGGTCTTCAAGAAACAGTTGGGGACGAACATCAAGTCTATGTGGATGACATAGTAATTAAATCCAAGACCTCAGAAGACTTCATCGAAGACATAAGAGAGACTTTCAAACATTAAAGGTTGCCCACAGGAAGTTGAATCCTGAAAAATGCACTTTTGGAGTTTCAGTAGGAAAATTCTTAGGCTTCACGACATTAGAAAAGGAGATTGATGCAAATCCTGACAAGATGAGAGCCCTTTTAGACATGGAACTTCCTAGGAATATCAAAAAAGTTCAAAGTCTCGTAGGGAAGATAATAGTACTGAGTCGTTTCATTAGCAAAATGGCTTAGAAAGGAGAAAAGTTCTACGACGTTTTGAAGAAAACCAAACGGATTTTGGTAGTCGAAGGACAATCAAACAGCGTTTTTGAAGCTGTAGGAATTCCTAGTGAGGACTCCACAACTCATTTCACTAAGACCCGGAGAAGAACTCTTAATGTACCTCACTATAACCCTAAGACCATATGATGATTTAATTAGTTGGCATAATTTTGTGTCATGATGCTATTTATATCATTATATAATTTGCTTGAATATCTGCTTTTTATTTAATAAATTATGTAATATCCTTAGACTATTTATTTCTATTCTTAAAACATCCCTAGTCAAGTGTTATTCAAATTAGGATATCAAAAACATGCTGAGGCTAGTATGTACTGATTGATGACTAGTGTCATGGATATCTGATATCAAATCAAAACATAAGTACACGTAGAGTATTGTGTACTGGATTGACTCGCCATGAAATCACTTCATGGATTGTTATATGAGTGTCATGAGTGATTTCAATGTGATAATTATGTTTGATCTCTTGACTTGAGGTCATTAGAGATTCCGGAATGAAAGATTGCATACCGTGATATTGTCAAATGTCACTCTTAACTAAGTGGATAATAAAGGCATGTATTGAGTATGTCCTAATTTATGCGGTAAAATGTTGATTGATCAAGATACTATTTATCCTTCTTATATAAGAAGAAAGAGATGTCTAGCATTCTTGGTAAAGTGAGATTATAAGTAGATATAAGACATTTATCTTATTCGGTTTAAAGAGTCTACTCGAGGTCTAGAATTGAGAGATTGAACTTTAAGAGTTTGACACGTTCCGTGACTTGTGTTCGATTATGACTTCCTGGACAAAAAGATTAAGAAATGTGTTTTTTTTTTTATCATAGAAGGTTTTGTCTTGTTACCCACATTCTTGTTAATCGGATTGCAATAATGTGTTTATAGACACCATTTATTGTACATGACATTAAATTTATGTCAAATACCCATTTTACAAGGACCTATTGGGTCACACATTCAGAATGTATAGCTTAATGGGTAATATCTCGTCCGGGACCTAAACGTAATTGGCTAAAGTTGTTTAGGCTAATTCATGAATAGGAATAAACCTAAAATATAATTAAAAGTTAATGATGTGTGAATTGTAATTTTCTAGGTTCAATGAACCTGGACAAATTTTAATTCAATTATTCTCTACTAGGCAGCTCGTTTTGAATTCAAATTGGGATTGATTTATAGAGAAGACTTCGTGATAAGAAGTCTTCTAATTTTTGCATAATTACGCCTCCCTTTTTCTGTTACGGCATTTGTGTAGAGAGAGGAGAAAGACCGAGAGTTTAAAGCAATAAAAAAAAATGAGAAAAGCTATATTCACGATTGAATCTCGCAATTTAATATTGTTTATTCTTGTTCACTTTGTTGGTGAGACATACATTGCAAAGCTACCGTTTGTGTGACGAAGTAGAGGTAAAAGTTCAGAGATCTTTGCTAGTGACTGCAGAAGAGAGATTCTGACATACATATTTTGTCTGAGATCAAAAAGGGTAATGTCAGTACCCTCTCTAGGCTCCTTCTAATCGATACATGGAGGAGGTTTGTTGTGGCCTTCCTTCATTCCAGTGGTTGGAGGACTATCAAATAGCCTTTTTGAAGCTAAGGGAATTCATGGGGAGGCCCCCACAACTTGTTTCACCAGGACCTAGAGAAGAATTCTTAATGTACCTCATTGTAATCGAGAAAGCTAATAGCTCGGTAATTTTCGTAGAAAGGTCAGGTCTGCAATTCCCTGTTTATTATGTAAGTTGTTTATTGCGAGCTCCTAAACTTAGGTATCCAAACCTGGAGAAGTTCCTATATCTCATTGTCATTACATCAAGAAAACTTAAGTCCTACTTCGAAGCTTACCTAGTTAGATTGTTAACCAATTTACCATTAAAACAAGCATTGGCAAAGCCTAAGCTATCTGGCAGAACAACAAAGTGGTCATTCGAGCTCTCAGGATATCAAATCAACTTTAGGCTCAAGCACTTTTAGACTTTGTAAAAGAATGCACTAGAGTCCCAATAGAATAACTAAAGCTTGCGAAACTGACGTGTGGACCATGTATACAGATGGTCCAACTGAAGAAGATAATTCATGTGTGGCAATAACATCGATTAGCCCTGAGGGAGTGAAAATCCCTTACTTTGTGAAATATAATTTCCCAACCTCGAATAATGAGTATGAATATGAAGCTCTCTTTGTAGGACTAAAACTTATACAAGCACTAAAAGTACAAAAACTACATCTAAAAGTTGATTCATAGGTCGTAACTCGCCAAGGAATTAGGAAGTATGAAGCTAAGGACGAAAATATGATCAAATATCTAAAGCAAGTGAGAGATATAACATCCAAACTTAAGTACTTCCTTATTGAACAAATCCCTAGAGAGCAAAAAACAAAAGCTGATGCACTATCAAAGGACTACAAGACGAGAGTCTAGCTATAGAAGACTCATTAGATTGGAGGTACCCATTTTACAAGTTCCTAAATGATGGCGTGCTCCAAGAAAATGCAAAATAAGCTCTTCAAATCAAGAAATGGGCAATTCGCTATGTCTTGATAGGTGATGATAATGTACACAGGAGGTCATATACTTGGCCATTACTCAAATGCCTGAGCAAAGCAGAAAGAGAGTATAACATTGAAGAGGTACACAACGGCAAACGTGGATCACACATAGGAGCTAAAACCATGGAAAAGAAAATATTGAGGACTGGATATTATTGACCTTCCATGATATCAGACATTGAGAGAATCAATCAAAAATGTACAAGTTTTCAATTGCATGGGAACAGGTCACATGTACCCCCAAAGAGGTATTAATCCATTAGCTCCTCAATTCCTTTTGATATTAGGGGAATTGACATACTTGGGCCTTTTCCTAAAGGAGTGGGAGGTATTCAATTCCTAATAGTAGTCATGGAATACTTTACTAGATAGGTTGAAGCAGAACTTATGACTATAATCTAGTCACCAAAAGTACAGTCCTTTGTGTAGAGGAAAATTGTATGCAGATTTTGAATTCCATGAACTATCATCTCAGACAATGGAAGGCAATTTATAGGTGACCCTTTCAAGACATTTTTGCGAAAACTTAAACATAGAGTAGTGGCTCACCTCGGTGGCACACCCTCAAGCTAATGGCCTTGCCGAAGTCACTAATAGGACAATATTGGAAGGTCTTATGAAAAATGATGGAGATCAAGGATCAATCATACCATCAATGAAATCAACAAGGACGATATTCATTGAGGAGTTCAATCAAGGGAAGATTCATAGGAGCAAATGTGCTTATAAAGACCTCGTTTGAAGTTTGTGAAACTATGGAAGCTTTCATGTCATGACTTTGCTAAGAATGATCCAAATGGTGACTTGAAGATTGATTACAAAAACTTATATTTCAAATACAAGGATGGAAAGGAAGATTTTCTTGATTTTGAAGACCATTCAAGAGTTGATGAAGAGTTAACAAAGAAGGATTTCAACTCATGGATGATTCAAGGCTTTGAAGATGATTTTGAGAAGTGTTCAAATGTATAACATGCCCTTAGGAGCTTTGAAAATGATAAGAGAAGGATTAGGAATGATTTTTGGAGAGTTGGAACGAAGTTGGCACAAAGAAAATTGAGTTTACCTTGGAGATAGTACAAGACCACACCAGACGACACGACAAGTACACCAACTGGCACTGTATAGTGGTGTAACCAGAGATAAACATGTGCTTCGAACAGCTGGAATTTCCAGTAGCCATCTTGCTGTCTATAAGATGCTACTCCTTCAGCTAGCATCAAATATGGACAGTCCCTGTTCCCTTAGTGCATTGTTTTGCAAATTTTTATTGGCTTTTCTTCATTCCTTTTAGTCATTTAACTTATTCTAAAAGGGTTTTGAGGTAATTTGACTGACGTAAGACATAGATTAAGGCTTCTTACACTTGGACTATAAATAGTCTCCTTGTAATAGTTCAACAACCAACTATCCTACAAACAATAATTATAATGAGTGACTTTTGATCTTTTAGTGGGTTTCTTCAAGAAATTTTCTAGGGTTCTTAAGATACTAGGGATTGAACTTGTCTATCAAATCAACTAGGTTGGTTGATTGTTAGCATTAACTAGAGGTCAATCTAATTCTTAGCTTGAACAACTTGTCGGGTCTTGGGAATATAAGTCTTCTATGTGATTGATCAGGATTTGGGCCAAGATAATGAGAAACTTCAACTCAAGATCACATCAAAAGGACTTACTGAGCTTGAGAAGGAAGGTCGGAAACCTTCTTGGCCAGAAGAAATTCCAAGTATAAGATCACACAAAAGGACTTCCTGAGCTTGAGAAGGAAGGTCGGAAACCTTCTTGGCCAGAAGAAATTCCAAGTATATTGTGGGCTTATAGGAACTACACCAAGGAAAGCCACTGGAGAAACACCTTTCAATTTAAGTTTTGGTTTAGAAGCAGTGCTCCCAGTTGAAATTCTGATGTAGTCCTTGAGACTAGCTTAATACAATTCATTCTCAAACGAGTGGGGAGAGAAGGGTAGACATAGACCTCCTTGAAAAAGTAAAAAACAAAGCTATGGAAGTTGATAGAAGATACAAGTTTCTCAAATAAAAAAGTCAAAGAAAAGCTTTTTGCATTAGGTTACATGGTTCTCAAAAGTTCAGATGTTGGAAAACAAGGACAGTTGACAAAACTACAAGAAAGTTGGGAAGGACCTTATATTGTTCAAGAAGCTCACAAGAAGGGAAGCTACAAGCTCGCTGATCTTAAAGGTAGGCAACTTTTAAGACCTTAGAATGCTTTTCATCTAAAGAAGTTCTTTACCTAAGCCTGATCGGGCTATTTAAATTTGCCCTACAGAGCTGTTTAAATTTTCATTTTTGGGGCTTCACAGAATTTGGGAACAAATAAGAGAACTTATTTCTTTCTATCCCTGCAAGTTTCATCAAACTCTATTTTTCTATCCATATAGACATGTGAAGAGGCATCATACACATGCAAAATTCCACAAACAAGCCATCACCTTCATATAAATATGCCCATAGAAAAAGGGGGAGAAAAGAGTTCAAAATGAGCATTGTATATTCTTACATATACCAAGGAAAATTCAAATATTAATCAAATGAAGAGGAAAGAAAACATAGAAAAGCCCAGGAAGACTTATACTATTACGATTAATATTTTTTATGCTTCAGGTCCTCCTGTTTTCCTACCATAGCTTCACCACCAACAACCTCCCCTTCTTTGTCATGAATGCTAAAGGGACTTGTAGGATATTCAGTAACCGTCTCAATGGGCACTCCACCAAAGGAAAGGTGAATAGCTCGGGAAAGATCGACAGTTTCATGGAAATCTATGGGCTTGGGATAGAAAGGATAATGCTTCAATAAGTCGCCATGAGCATTGATAATCCTACCTAAAATACAATGGTCGCCAAAGGAGGGATGTCATGGATTTCTTTTTCTCAATGAGGCTAACAACCTTAGTTAACTGTTCACCAACCTCATCCTGCCTCTGAACTGGAGGAGCAATTTTATCTTGGCTCCAAGGAAAAGAAACAACTCTTTCAGGATGGTTTAAGCCTGTATGCATGCCTTTATCAACTTGCAACCTAGGATTCTTTACCCTCAGCAATCTGATTATGTCAATATAAAAGGCAAACATCTGAGGTTATATCAAAGATTCCACATAAGCCTAGAAAGAAGGAATCTCTTCAACCTTCTCTAGCGAAAGGTTGTCATTCTCATCTCAGAAAGCTTTGGAATTTTCAATCTTCTAGGCATTAGATTCAACTTGAGCCTCTAACTCTTTTGATACAAGCTTGCAGTTACTCACACAAGTTGACCAATTGTTCATTCTTTTTTACAACATCACTTAAGGTATACATCATCTTCAAATTCACCTCCTTGCCCTTGGAGACATTTTTGTTAGCATCTTCCAGAAGATTACCGGTGGTGAGCAATGAGGCATTAGCTCATTCCTCAACAGCAGCGAGCTTTTTGTTTTCCTCCTCCAGATGAGTTTTTTCATTTTGGAGGTTCTCAAGCAAGACAACAAAGTCCTTATCTTTCTTCTCTTTTTCTTCTTTCCTCCAAAGTATCTCGCCCATAAAAGCATGGCCCTAAAAAGATGAATCAACAAAGAAAAGAATCAGCATATGAATGAGCTTGCTAAGCTAATAAAAATTCTGAGGGGAAGCAAAGTCGACTTACAACAAATCTTAGAGTAGCAGCAAACTTATCGAGCTTATCATTTGTAAGCTGTTTACAGATTTCCTTGTCGATAGGAGGCATGCATTCCATCAAAAAGGACTAGGCATGCAGCCATTGAAACAAGGAGTCAGTGGACTCCAAATGTCGATCAAGGACCCACTTCTTGACCTCCTCTTCAGATTTGTAGGCCAAGATAACCTTACCCAATCTTTTCACAGTCTCAATGACCTCATAAAAAATGCAGCAAGTGAACTCCACCTCATTTTGGGAGCTCACTGGACTTTTGCCTTTGTTGGATGCAGCAATAATAGATATTTTTTCCTTTTGACCAGATGAAGGATAAGGTGAATCAGACAAAGAAATAATCTTTACAAGTCATGTAGGGTAGGAAACTTGCAAAGCGGCTTTCTTTCTACTCCTCTTCAGAGCAATCCTAGTTCTGTTGTCCATTATATATTTTTTGGTCCTACAAAGCGGAATGATGACCTTGAGGGGTGCAACAGTGAAGGATGGTTTGA
Organism: Parsonsia alboflavescens; assembly: GCA_028571225.1. Classification (NCBI taxonomy): domain Eukaryota; kingdom Viridiplantae; phylum Streptophyta; class Magnoliopsida; order Gentianales; family Apocynaceae; genus Parsonsia; species Parsonsia alboflavescens. The sequence goes on along the minus strand of JAOXNR010000001.1, from coordinate 19,531,700 downwards.
AAGCCCCTCTAGACAAGTTTTGAAGACTTAAAGTTTGGTTGGGTTGTTCTTAAGGCTAGTTTTCCTGGTGAGGTCCCTCGAGACTAACAATAATCTAGATGGTCCACATAGATGTCAAAGCAAGAAAGAACAAAAGAATGTTAACGACCTAGTTGCAAATAGAATGAATCTCAAAACAATAATGCATATTCCTACCAAAAGTGGGAATGTTGCTAGACTGCCTGAGCTTGGGAAGGTCGCAACGCTTGGGCCTGCCTGGCGTAGTGTCAATAAGATAAAGGGGATCCCATGTGGTAGCTACCGAACCTACTTTGGGGTGACTTGAATTGGCAAAGTCAATGAGGAAACCTCTAGCTAACTCAAGCTCGACCTCTAGTTTTGGAAGCTCGTTACAGAAGGTTTTGCTAAGGTTCCATTCTAGATAAGGCTCAACTTGGATCAGATTAATAGGAATCCCGTAATGGAAATAAGAGTCCTTCCATGGGCCATTGGAAGATTGGAATGGACCTACTTACTTATTCTTATGCCACATATTTAATTGGAGAGACCCATGGCTAGTATTGCGAGGTGCAGTAGAAATCCCTACCTTAAAAATACATCTAAAAAGCTCTAAAGATATTGGGACTTTATACAAGTAGCAGATCGCTATGAAAGAGACCACAACTGTGATAGCATGGGGAGCTAGTTGGCCAGCTGGAAATCACCAAAAAGGGGCAATGTCAAGAAAAGAGGATGAATGTAAGGAAGGAAGATCACCCCTCTTAGATTAGTTTATGAAGGACTATATAGCCCTCCCTATTACCACTGGGACATTCTCCTCCAGGGCATATTCTATATCACCTTTGTTTAGATCTTTTTACTATACTCCCTAATTCTCGAAGTATCTGGGTTGGGCTTAAGGCTAAAAACCTCCAACTCGAAAGGATCATATTCATTTTTCCTAACCCAAGGAGTAGTTTCAATTGGAGGAGATATGTAGTTAATCTCGTTCTCGGGATTATGAGCTGGGTAGCCCTGGGAATCATGACAGCATGCTTGGAGGGGGTGCTCGAAGAGCAAGAAGGAGTAAGTGTGTGGGTGACAAACTGTGTAGAACTAGCAGAGGGGGATGGACTAGCTAATTCACTCTAAGACATGATTCTTCTGAAAAGAAAACAGAACCTCAAATAAAAATCAAGAAGAAAGAAATGAGAAACCTCATTGATTATAGTTGAGAGCTTGAAAAAAGAGACCAAGGATTGTTTTTAGCCGAGCACAGTAAAATGTGAAAGTTTGCAGCTTAAAGATTTGATTGCAAGAATATAATCTTTTTGCAGAGAAAGAGGTTAGGTAAATTCCAAATTCCTCTAATTGTTCCTATTTATATGAAAAAGGAAACCTTTCGGTTGCTGGAAAGGAACGTTCTTGGGAAAAGAGGTAACTACTAAAACTGATGGGAAACAAAACTAGTAGTTACAGAAAATGGTGCGACTTTTCGAAGCTTGGAAGCTTAGTAAACACAGAATTTAGGTACCACGACCTTTTAGTTTGTTGAGCCTAAAAGGGGGTAATGGTGGATATAATGGCCATGAAACTCCCAGATTGCCCAAACAGAATACCAAGATCCTACCGGACATCACCAAAGTCAGCAATCTCCTAGGTCACCGACCTGCTATGAGTTTAGGAAAGATCTCTCTGGATTGCGACATTTGACCCAAAGAGCTCTGAACAATCTCATACACCTTTCATGCCACGGTTGAACATCCACAGTTCTTAACATACACAACGAACCTTAAAATCATTTATCGCGACCCTAGAAAGACTAACCAAGACTTTCGAGGTCCAATAGGGGGTCGCAAGATGCTTTGGAGATTGTAGTGAGCTCATAGCTCTTTATTCAAAACGTGTATGTAAAGGTATCTACTATTATGAAAACTTCTCGATTTTAGGAGCAATTGGTGGGATACTGTCCCATAATCAATCCAAATGCGTACTTTTATGAATTTGAAATTGATTCAAACAAGGTAACTTCACCTACATTGGTGATTATTATTCGGTACACACAATCGAGTCACGCAATAAGATACACAAGTGAATTCATACAATTTGACTCTTAACGTAAACTAACTTAGGCATCGAAGTTATCCTTAAGGCAACAACCCATTCCGGTGATCTAATCTCTTTGATTGTTCTTACAGGGACTATTCACAGTTGAGGTGACCCAAAGATCGATTTCGCGCTGCATCACCTAAATTAGTTAAAAATTTCTTAAGAAATTGATATTGTTAAGTATAAAATGAATTGAATCAACTAACTTTCTTAAAATTTATGCAAATTAAAATGAAATATTCAATATGGAAGGAATATTAAAAAATTTATTTATTTTTAATAGTGAGGAATTGAATTTGAGATACGTTTGGAAATTTGCAAAAACTAATTAAAATGACGATTGCTTTAATCATTACAAAATTTTTTTTACTAAAATACCCTTCAAACTAAATTAAATATTTTAAAACCATTATGAGTGAGAAATGAATATAATAATCCATTTTGAAACAGGGAGGGAGTAAGAAGTTAATTCAAATCCTGTTTTGATACAAGATGCACAAAATCCCAAAAACTCAATCATGAACTCTCCAATTTCGAAGTTTTGCTTTCGGAAAGCAATTTTTTTAAATTCTCCCTAAACGAGAGGATGCTGTAATTTTTCCTTTTCCAGTTATGGTAGGCCCTGGCCATCATTTTCTTTATACACACCAGATTCGTTTCCGGATTGCTCCTTTTTCCTTTCCTCCCCTTTTCTTGTTCATAGCATTTTGTCCAGAACGAGAAACCTATTTTGCCTGCTTTGAGACTCTGAGAGTTGGCAACAAAAAAAGAGTGTGAAATGAAGCATTTAGTATTGGCACTGTTCCTTGTTCTTTTGATCCAGGGGAAGTGCTTTCTCGCTCAAGTCGAAGCAGGGAATGGCTTCGTCAGAACTAGAGGAACCCACTTCATGTTAAATGGAAGTCCTTACTTTGCCAATGGCTTCAATGCCTACTGGTTGATGTATATGGGTTCTGACCCATCTCAAAGATACAAAGTTTCCTCTGCATTTCGAGAAGCTTCCAGCCATGGCCTCACGGTTGCAAGGACTTGGGCTTTTAGTGATGGAGGATACAGGCCATTACAGTATGCCCCAGGCTCTTACAATGAGCAAATGTTTAAGGTATATAATAAATATCTCTGAATATTACAGTGATTAATAGCAATTAATTTGCCAGATTTATATATATATATATGTATATATATATATATGTATGTATGTATGTTTGTATGTTTTTCTGGTGATCTATATCTGAATGGTTTTTGTGATTGATTTGAACTTTTGAAGGGGTTGGATTTTGTTATAGCGGAAGCCAGAAGATATGGAATTAAGCTTGTACTGAGCTTGGCGAATAACTATGAGAGTTTTGGGGGAAAGAAACAGTATGTGAACTGGGCTAGAAGCCAAGGGCAATACATCACATCTGACGATGATTTCTTCAGAAATTCTGCTGTGAAGGGATTCTACAAAAACCATATAACGGTAAGTGACTGAACGCTTGTCTGATAATGAAGCCAAGAGATGCTTTGTATGATTTAGTTTTTGAGAAAAGGACCATTTTTTTTCCTTTCTTTTTTAATTTATAGATTGTTGGTTGACATGAGATATGAATACAATCCACCAACACTGGTACCCTGCAGAGTGTTCTTAACAGATATAATACATTCACCGGAGTTCTTTACAAGAATGACCCAACTATTATGGCATGGGAGCTCATGAATGAGCCCAGATGCACTTCTGATCCATCAGGGAGAACCATTCAGGTAACCATTGCCATATCTCGGCACTTTAATTATCATTATTCCTTTTGTATTCGCATCCATTTCGATTTTAAATTTATCTTTCTATAGTTTTTGGGTTTGTGGGGTGCTAAGAAAAGTGTTCATGATTCTCTCTGCACAAAAAGCATTTTATATATCCTATTAGTAGTAATCTGTTGTAATAAGGGATTAAAGTCATGATAGCTGTAGGATTAAAGTCACCGTTCTTACAGAATTTCTCTCTCTCTTTCCTCCTGTCTTTAGGCCTGGATTATGGAAATGGCGTCTCATGTAAAATCTATAGACCGAAGCCATTTGCTAGAAGTTGGCTTGGAAGGATTTTATGGACAGACAACCCCTCAGAGGACACATCTAAATCCGGCAGGATTTAACATAGGAACTGATTTCATTGCAAACAACCGTGTTCCTGGAATTGATTTTGCAACACTACACTCCTATCCAGATATATGGTAAATTTTGGTTTAACCTTACTGAAATGTCACACACTGCAAATTAATTAACAAGATGTGTGTGTGTGTGACACCCTAATCTTTATGATAATTAAGGTTTCATGAAATTTTGTTGTTTTTTTTTTTTGACCAGGCTTTCAAGTTCAAGTGATCAAGAGCAGCTCTCTTTTTTGAGCACATGGCTTGATACGCACTTTCAAGATGCTCAATACATGCTTGGAAAGCCTCTACTGGTGACAGAATTTGGAAAATCTTGGAAAGACAGTGGTTTTAGCCCTTACCAAAGGGATGTCCTTTTCAACCATGTTTATTTCAAGATATATACATCTGCAAAACATGGAGGTCCAGCAGCTGGAGGCCTCTTCTGGCAACTTTTAGTTGAAGGCATGGATTCCTTCCGGGATGGATATGACATAATCCTAAGCCAGAGCCCATCAACTGCAAACGTAATTGCTCAGCAGTCTCAGAGACTTCACCTGATTCAGCAGATTTTTGGCAGGATTTGGAATGTGGATAGATGGAGGAGGAGAGGAAGGGCTCCCACAAGAACACAAGGGCTCAGGGGTAGACGCATTGGAAACTAATCAGAGGGCATACAAACATCTATATGGATACAGGCATGATGTGTTGTTATTGTCAAATATCATCATAGTTACATATATTGAGGCAAAAATGCCATAGTAATGTTTTCAAGTAGAATCAATCTCTTTCTACTCTAAGACATGAATCTTCCTCATCCAGGAGTGAGTGTGTGTGACTTTTTTACTTTTTCAAATGAATTATTGACACTTTTAGTCCATGAACTAGTCTGGTTTTTTAATTTTGGTTCATATTGTTTTATTTTGTCGTGTTTGGTCATCCATAAATTTCAATATAGTAACTTTGTTTCATATCGTTTTATTTTGTCTTTTTTGGTCATTAAACATTTTATTTTTTGACAAGTTTGATCATTTTTATCAAAAGCATGTTTTATACTATTTCTTAATGAGAAAGATAAGAGAATTTTTGGCATTTCAAGTTTTTTTTTTTTTTCTAGACACTAATGGGTCATACACGAACCCTCTTTAAAGTTAACCCTCAATTTGATTTTCACCCTAAATCAAAATTACCCATTTTAGATAGGGTGGGACTTCACTCCGATAAAAAAACCATTCCTACGGTGACTGTTGAGATGAGATCGAAGGGCTCCGCTTGATTTCAGACTAAAAGAAGACCAAGCAAAGATGCTTCAACTCTTAGAATGCTCGGTTCGAATGATTTTGACCAATATGTCACGTAATTTCATTGTTAATCATCTTTGTAAATTTTTTTGAAAAATAACCGTGAGTTTTACAATATTTAATTGTATGGTTAGTTTTGTATATAGTGATTTTTGGAGCGAAATTGCTGAAGAGAATAAAAAATAAGATATTGTAGGATTAGATTCTTTGTATTTCTTTTCGTACATGAATGGACAACGAAAAAATGTGATGAAATTGATTAAACTCAAAAATATTTTATCCAAGAGATACGTAATCGTTTGAATTGTGTTTTGATATGATTTACATGTGTAAAGTGTTTGTTTTTGTTTTTATTTGTTTTTGTACCTACCTGAGCTATTTACTGTGTATTAGGGGTCGTTGGAGTGTGTTGATCTCGTGTCATTTTAGTGATGATAATGCTAGTCCAAGCATGATTCTACTAGATTCACTTCTATTTACGATTCATAATCTTCAAATAGAAACAAGAAGGCAAGTTATGTTATATATCTTAGATTGTCTAATTAAACCTTTATTTTCCTATCATTAGTGTGTGTGTGCATGTGCTTTAAAGATTTGCATTGGACATTCACAAAACATTCGACAAAGTGGTGACTCTTGAATACATTCATTTGATCGCATTACTACATCCAAAGGCAAGAAGATTGTTGCTTTTTTGAGTTAATAAAAACTAAGTGATATCCCTAAAACATCAACCTAAATTGTTCACTTCAATGATGCCTAGGTTCCCCAACAACAACGAGGGGAGGATTGTGGGTTGTATGCTCTGCTTTATGCCAAGAAGCTTGTAGAAAATGCACCTAAGGTTTTTAATGCTTTAGAGGATTACCCTTACTTTGTAAGTTATTTACTTTTGAATCTATATCAGAATTCAAATTTTTGGGTCTTTTTTAAAAATTTTATTTTTCAACTTTTAATTATTGGATTTTTTGTTTTTCAACTGTAGACGACGGTGACTTTCGCGGTCGCCCTCACTGAACCAACTCTGATAACTTGTTCAATTTGGAGGAATTTGAGAAATTTCGTCAAGAACTGCTTTCAATTCACCAAAACCAAAGCAATGAGGGCCTAGAAGACCAAAGTGATGAGCATAGTCAGATTGATGTGGAGTTGTATGAAAAATAAAGAACAGACTAGTAAGAAATTATCTATTGATTTGGAGGTTGTTGATGATGATCTTGGCGAGGGAAATAAGAGTGGCGAGTTGAACCTGGTGATGAGGGTGTTGAACATGGTAATAAGGAGATTGTTGAGAATTTTAATGCCTGGATTGAGAATATTTGTTCTCAAATCGAGGATAAATATTTTGGTAATATTGATCAAACTAGCCAATGGAATGAAATCAGATGGGTTAAAGAGGATATGGGGAATGAGTTAGTAGGTGAAGATTTTAATGCTATATGCACAAATACTGGAGATGGTATGGTATTTGATGAAAACTATGACAACAAGATGGGGTTTGATGAAAGCAAAGAATTGCAAGAGGAATGTGAAAACCCAAAGCAGTAGGCTACTATGACCAATGTTGTTGATTGTGAGATAGAAGATGTTAATGATGAGCTAGATTAATCCTCGATTGGCTCAAAATTTCATGACTCAGGGTATGGAATTTCTAATGAAGGAGAAGCTCCACAAGTTTAAGACTTACTTGACGTGAGACTTGTTGAAGAAATTGGAGGTAAAATACATAATGAGGGAGGAAAAGAACAAATAAAATGGGTGGAATCAATGGGCCTCACATATGTGGTTTGGATCACAAGGACGTTACACACTTTGATAGTGATATGCTTCAACATGTGTCACAGAGCAATTCTAACATGGAAGAATCTAATGAAGCTTATTTCGATTCACACTCTAGTTTAGGGGAGGATGAAGAAGGATCTTCAAAGGAAAGATACCCGAGATATAGGCTTGAAACTCAAGGAGTTGATAATCATTTTGCAATTGGTATGCTTTTAAAAAGCAAGAAAGCGCTAAAATTTGGAATCCAAGCTCATGGTGTCAAGAGAGGTAGAGAAGTATGCTTTGCAAGGAATGATTTGACAAGGTTGAAAGTTATATGCAAGGGTCCTGTATCATTAATGGAATCATCAAGGAAGACATTCATGGAGTAATTCAATGAAGGGAAGATTCAAAGAAGAAAAGTTGCATATAAAGACTTTCATTCCAAGCTTGAGAGATTATGGAAGATTTCAAGTCATTACTTTGTCATGAATGAACCATATGTTGACTTGAAGATTATGTACAAGAACTTAAATTTCCAATACAAGAATGAAGATTGATAGCTCAATAGTCAAAGAAATCTTCGTTGCTTAAAGGATTATTTATAATCTTCTTTGAAGGTGATCTTAACAATGGTTGGATGATCTTCTACAAGGATTTGAATTTCAAGTTTAGGTATAAAAACAAGATTAAAAGATGATTGAAATCACATCAAGGATCATCTAAAATCAAGTCAAAGAAACCAAGAACTAAAGCACCAAAGAAGAGGATGAAACAAGAAGAAAAATCAAAGGTTTTTGTTGGAAGAAAATACCAACCGATGCACCTCAAACTGGAGCTGGTCAAAGCTGAATCCAAGCCGGTGACAACCAGCAATTCCTTGTAGAAAATGGCCTGAAGTTCAGGACTAACCAGTGCAACAACTGTGGCCAGATAGGCTGTCCAAATTTTCAAAATTAGTCCCTCAATTTTTCAGCTTTGGTCCTAATGCAATCTTGACTCATTTTGGATGGTTTGACTTGATTTTTATTGACCTTTCTTGGTCTTTTCAGCTATCTTAAAGGGTTATAAAGGTCCTTTGATTAATGTAAGACAAATTAGGGCTTGTTACATCTTAGACTATAAATAGTCTCTTTGTAATTGTTAAACGACCAACTATTTTACAAACACATTTACAATGAGTGACTTTTCTTTCTTATATCAAACTTGATCTTCGAGTGCTTTTCTTCAAGAACTTTTCTAAGGTTCTTGAAAGACTACAGAGAGAACTTTTTAATTACTTGGCTTAGGGATTGAAATTGTTTACCAAATCAATTAGGTTGGTTGATTGTTAACATTAACAAGAGGTCAATCTAATTTCTAGGCTTGAACAACTTGATGAGTCTTGGGATCCTTATCTTCTATGTGATTGATCAAGAGTTGGGCCAAGATAATGAGAAACTTCAACTTAAGATTACATCATAAGTGTTCATGGAGTGTACATGCATCAAGGATTGACAACTCTGCCACCCTCCAAATCAAAACTTTGCAGCCTAAACATGGTTATGGAAGATCATTGGATCACAAATTAGCTTCAGCAAAGTTCATAGCAAGGACGTTCTTGGGAGATTTCAAGGCATCAAGTTACATTGTGATGAGGACATCGTACAAGATGAACCGAACCAACCAAGGGATTCGAATCGGGATGGAGAAGTGCAATTAGAATCGGTTCAGACAAAGGTTGAGTCGGTTCAAAATAGCTTGGATTAGCAGGCTACACCAGTCAAGCCCAATTGGATCAGCAGGCTACACTAGTTAGGCCCACGCTAGGGAGTCCGCACAGGTCCAAGTGACTACAGATAAAACGGGCTAGACTAGGACCTACTGTCTTAGAATGGGCTGAAATTTGGTAGGCCACTTGGAAATGCCCAGCGCTCAAGGCACATCACTTTGCCATGTGTTGTAGGGTTTTTGGGCCATCCAGGCTTGTCTTCATGGAGTTTTTTTCTTTTTTTTTTTGTTCTTTTAGGGTATTTTTGGCAACTTCTTATTATTATTGTTTTAGGGTTCTATTAAAATGGTTTTTGATGTATTTTTTTCGTAGACGAAAATTATTATTATTCCAAGAACGAATTTCCTTTTCTTTTCCCTACTTTGGTTTGAATTGCAATTCAACCGTGCTGAACCGTGAGTGATCACGCAAAACATCCTGTTCTTGTTTTCTGTCAAAGTTTTTGATCCCTACTTGAGCAAATCTGTTTCTGTTCGGATAGGCTGTTCAGGAGTGCTGCAGACAATTGAAATTGTCTTGCATCAAATTGGTATCAAAGCTTTGATCCACTTCCTTCGATTTCGGTCACCACCATCCCCAAAAGAAAAAAAAAATTCTTTGCTTGTCGAAAAAAACCCTATTTCGAAAAAAGAAATTAGGATTGGAACGAAACAATGAAGAAAATTTTCTTCGTGATGTTGTAGCAACATAACAGTAGATGCTGGAGAAGCTACGGGCCATGATGGTGCTATTAGAAGCTCCAAATCATGCCCAACCTCAACAGATTGCACCTCGACAACATTCTATGTCTTTTATGGATGTGCACGGTGAGGTAGGGGGTGTTAGTGTTGTTGAATCATCTACCATCACTATAACTATGTCTAGAAGTGATGAAACCCTAGTGGAAAGCATGGGTGCTGATGGGATGGGAAAAGAGGCATTGACAAGGAGTGGGATGGAGTCTTTTTCTAATGATGATGCAGTTGAGGGCGAAACCAAGTCTGGGGGAGGTGATGATTGTGCGAGGAAGGTGTTTGAAAATAGGCCTGAAAAGGAGGAGGATGTGAGGGAATCTGGTGAAAGAGCTGATGTTGCTGTTGAGATGGAGAGGGTTGAGGTGGTGCTAGGTTCAAAGAGTGAAGAGACACATGAAGTACAGGAAGAGAAGAAGGAAGAGGATGTGCAGAAGTTGGTTGACGAGCCCAAAAATGCTAGTGGTGGTTCTGCATATGGAGGAGTTTTAGATGATTAGGCTTGGAACCCTGGAATTGATGCAATGGCTAACACTTCTTCTTTGATGCATACATCAGGGGGAAGGGAGCAGGAATTTTTTGCAAAAGAAGGAGCTAACAGGGTCAACATAGCCCCAGAGCTAATGAAATTCCTAGTGCTGAGGACCAACTTGTGGTTGAGATGAATGAGACTATCTTAGAGGCTATGATTGAACAGGGTACCGACCACACAAGTTCCATATTTCCTAATCATCTCCCAGAAGATGCTGCAAAGGGAGATGTTGGTGATGCTAGCACAGAAGGAACTTCAAAATCACCAATTGATGTTACAAAGACAAATGTTGCTAATAAGAATTTAAATTCTGTTGGAGTGAATCAAGATGAAGGATAATCTTGCAATTCTCAATTTACATTTCACTTTGACCCTCAATGATGAAGTTGTCAACAATGTTCCAGTTGACAGCATTTGCATGGATGGTAGAAAAGTTGCTGTTTGCACTGATTCAGGTTCCTCGGACCTTGCCCGTACCTCGCCAGATGAATCAGCTGTTCATTCAAACAATTCATCTTTTGATTCTGGAAACCATCTTCATTCTAGCATAGAAGTTTTAGTTTTTTAACCTAGGTTTATTGGCCCCACCGATGTCCTGGATGTAGGAAAGCATGGCTTGCAGATCAAGCCTGGAAATGATCTTGTTTTAGCTACTAAACCGGAGGATGCAACTGGACAAGCAGAGGTTGAAGAGTAGGAAGAGCATCTAGTAAGCACTGTTAAGAACTCAATTGCTGAGACTGAAGAAGGTGACTGACGCAGAGTTGGTTGCTAATCAAGGTGGTTCAAATGCGGGCAGGTGTCGGTTCAGCAAGTTTCGGTTCTACAATCTGTTCCACAACGTTCAGAAAGTTTAAAAAAGAAGTTGTGAGCCGTTTTAAACGCCAAATTGATGCCGGGCATGTTTCTCGAGGTGACTGAAACGAGCTCGAATTGGGCTCCAATCTGATTGGGTGACCTGAAATGGCTATCCAGAGTCGTTTCAATGGAGTTTTGGGTAATTTTCTATTTTCAATGGTATTGTCATAATTTTACAGTTTTAAGTGACAATTTCGTAATTTACTATTTTTCTAGGGGTTTTTTAGCAATTTGTTTACTTTTTGTTTCCGATTAGGGTTAGGTTTTGTTTTGGCTTTTAGTTTTGTTTCGGCTGATTGTTTTTCGATAGTTTTTGATAAATTAAAGTTGCGTCTTTTTGACTTTTGCTATTTTTGACTATTTCGAAAATTCATTTTTTTGTTTGATTTTAATTTTCGTCTTCTAACTACTTGCGTTGAAGCTTGATTAGAAGGAAAATTGGATCAGGTTTTTTTTTTTTTTTTTTTCTTGTTTTGCAAGTTTCTCAATAATAACGAATTTTCAAATTCAGTTTCCAACTGCGTCAGTTGCCCCACAGTTATTAAGTAGGACAAGGATGCAATGGGTCCTAGTGAGGCCTAGGGGTTCTAGCCTGAAGAATATGATGAAAAGAAGAATAATAATACAACACATTCGAAAGAGGTTCCAAACACAAAACTGGAAGCAACACATGCAGGTCACAATAATGTCCGTGATATTCCAGAATCATCTCATGAGCCCTCATCAGTTGCTAAACGAGGAGAATGGATATTGATGAGGTCCTGGATTTCAAAGATGAAACAACAGATCTTGATGCTTCTGTTGGGAATTTACCTGTTTCAATGAATACTAAAAAAATTTATGGTCAAGAAATTGGTATCGACCAAGATCATATTGCTTTCTGTGTATCTGATGTTGGAACCAATTCAGAAGACCATCACGTTCTTAAGGAATGTGTCCAATCGAAGTTGAAACCATCCTTAGATTAGCTGCAGGAGATGCTGAAGGAGAAAATAATTCTACAGTTGCTGATGATCAGGCTTCTGCAGGATCTTAGCCAACAAGTTCTGAAGATGCTTTTGATCCTCCAAAAGGTTCTGAAGTAGGATTACGTGGTGCTTCTCTTCAAGGCATGGATTCTAATATTGAAGCTAGTTACTCCATTCAAGAAAAGTAGTAAGATGAAGCTTGTATATTAGAGGAAGTGCAGATGAGTGAGGCAAATTTGAACAAGTCTAATGACAAATTTATGAGTGATAAGTTGTCAAATGAAGGTGCAGATAATTCTATAGTTGCAGATGCTTCAGATAAGGCTGTTAAATATTATAAAAAAGATTGCTTTTTAGTAGCATACTTTGGAGACCGAACTTTTACTTAGAACAATGCATCTGTACTAAAGCCATTCCGATTGCATTTCTCTCAGATTGAGAAGCAAAGTAACTCAGAAACATTTCAAAATGCAGTTAGCTTTGCCTTAGATGAGGTTTCAAGACTTGTTGAGTTGTTTTTATCTTGCTCTTGTGTTCCAAGTGATGTTTATGAGAGGATTGGGTGCTAGGTTGTTGAAAACGTAGAAATTCACGAAGAACCAAGTAGGAGCTATGGTTTGGGCAAATCTTCTGGAGCAACCTCCTTTAAGCTTGACAAACTTCTACAACATATAAGATTATTAGTAGAGTCCCCGCTCAGTAAGGTTGAACGGTTGGAACTCGCACTTTCAGTTTTTTGTTGATTCAAGGGTTGTCGCCCACCACCCATATTTATGTCAGATGAGGAATCATTACAAAATGCTGTTGGGACTTCTAGATTGAGTGATGAGGCTGATTGTACAAATCTTATTTCTGTGGATGGTGCAATGTTACGTAACAAGCTCAAGCCGAAGAAGTTGGTCCTTGTCAAGTGCTAGAGAAGTTTGGTGACAACGCCAATAGGATGAAACTACCTGAAGATGTTTTTATTTCTGATGTTTTTAATGTTAGACATTTGACCAATTACACAGGTGAGAACTCTAGCTTGAGGACAAGCTTCTTAGAGGAGGGGGAGAGTGATGAGGACATCATACAAGACGAACAGAACCAATTGAGGGATTTGAATCGGGATGGAGAAGTGCAAGTAGAATCGGTTCAGACACAGGTTGAGTCGGTTCAAAACAGTTTGGATCAGTAGGCTACACCAGATAGGCCCATGCCAGGGAGTTCGGGCAGGTCCAAGTGACTACAGGGAAAACGAGCTTGACCCGGACCTATTATCTCAGAATGGGCTGAAATTTGGCAGGCCACTTGGAAACAACCCACGGTCAAGGCACATCACTTTGCCATGTGCTATAGGGTTTTTGGGCCATCCGGGCTTATCTTCATGGAGTTTTGGGCTTTTTTTTTTCTTCTGTTTTTAGTTAGGGTTTTTTTGGCAACTTTTTATTGTTTCAGGGTTCTATTAAACTGGTTTTTGGTGTATTTTTTTCACAGTCAATAATTATTATTATTCTAGGAACGAATTTCCTTTTCTTTTCCGATTTTGGTTTGAATTGCAATTCAATTGTGCTGAATCGCGCAAAACATCCCGTTCTTGTTTTCTGTCAAAGTTTTCGATCCCCACATGAGCAAATTTGTTTCTGTTTGGATAGGTTGTTTAGGAGTGTTGCAAATAATTGAAATTGTCCTGCATCACATTGATATTCAAGAATTTTGAGAGAAGGTTCATAGGGAATTGAATGTGAATGTGTCCAATTGGAAAGTCTATAGAGCAATTAGAGGGGCAAAGGCATTGATAGAATGCAACTACAAGGACCAGTAAAAGCTTCTTTGGGATTATTATCAAGAGTTACGACAAAGCAATCCAAGGTCAATAGTCATTTGTGAATGCAAAGAAAGAGAAGGGATCGGAATGAAACGTTTCAACAAGTTCTATGTTTTTTTGGATGCATTAATTAGAGGATTTAAGGCAGGTTGTCGTCGTGTTTTGGGCTTGGATAGAACTTTCCTAAAAGGTCCTTATCAAGGAATTCTATTGACAACAATCGAGACAGATGTGGACAATGGAATCTTCCCCATTGTTTATGCAATTGTTGAAATCGAGTCCAAGTCCACATTGACTTGGTTTATCAGATTACTTATTATTAGAGATATTGACATTAAAGAACAGGAAGAGTGGGGTATTATATCGGACAGATAAAAGGTAAGTTGTTAAATAATGTATAATTCACTTTTTTTTTTTTTCATTTGTTAGATAATTTATAATTCATCTTTTGTTTAAGCACTATAATTCCCAGATATAGAGAGGCTAGTATTGGATTTGGTAATATTGAAGGGTTATAGTATTTAATGTAAAATTGTAAGGGCAAGGAGTTAAGAAACTTGTTTAAACCCTTTTATTTGTTATGTTTTGAAGTGTTAGGCATTGAAATTGCCAATTAACATTTGCAGAAAATATCTTTCAATGATAATGTAATAGCTTTTTCATTCATATCTTGTGTTATTTTTAAATTCCATAGCGAGGGTAATAGCTTCTTCCTTTTTTTCATCTTGTGCCAAGTTTACATTTCATGGAGATAGTAATAGCTTTTGTCAATTTTAAATTCCACAGAGATTGGCCTGTTCTAGTCTTTAAATTGTATTATGTACATAAACCAAGTGATTTCACTAAAACACATGATCCTTTATGTTCATAAACCATGCCAGAACTAAAACACATTATATATGTTACCTAAATTATCTTACATAAACAAAACAATTCATACGCAACCACCACTAACATTAATCTTCAAACTCTGACATTACAATAGACAATATCATCTAGTGCTTACCACTATAAACTACCCATAATACCATGATGTTCATCACATTAAATGTAAACAATAAGGAGAACCATCTAATTAACACAACGCAACAACCAACAAGGAGATCCCTCTAACAAACACAACATGGTAATCATGAAATCAAATCATATTCATCAAATCCCTTGGCTTTTCATGACCAATAACCATCCATGAAAAACATAGCACAATCCAAAATTTTTTCAGTTTATTCTTGTACACAACTTGTTCTTTTTCAAGCTGTTTAATCTTTCTCAAAAGACCATGGATGACAACTGTTGCTCTTTGAGGGTCCACCCAAATGAAGAAACCACAACTTCCCTTAGCCTTCCAAAGAACCAAAGAAAATAAAACAAATATATTCATCAAAATAATATTCAATGAAGAATAAACCGGAGAAAATCTAGCAACCATAACACTTCTCTCAATAATAAACTGGACCTCCAAAAACTTCAATAATCTCAAAATCAGCTAGATAATGTTAACTTACCCTACTCTTCTCACATGTAAAAAATCTCCTAGTTGGGTTGAGATTGGTCCATGAAGTCTTTAATACGGTTTGACAACCACAGTAATATGCCTTCAATGTATGCAAGCTGGATTTTGATTTACCGCTGCCTCACGTCTTCAAAGAAAGGAATTTGGAGTAGATTCAAAGTGTGAAGAATATTGTTGTGATATTTTGATTTTGGATAGATCTCAGTAGATTGTGGTGTTAAATTAGAAGAGATTTAGAGAGAATTGAATCTGAATGAATCAAAAGAAGAATTTATTTCATGTTGGAGTCTTTTGAATGGTTACAATGTGGTGGGTTTGGTTGGGTATGACCCGCTTGTGGGTGGGGTAGAAAACAAGTGTATTATTTCGAAATTATCCTTGTTATTTTCGCTAAATAGTATAAAACATACTTTTGGTGAAAATAATCAAACTTGCCAAATAAAAAAAGTTTGACGACCAAAAAAAGATAAAATAAAATAATATGGATTAAAATTACGATATTAAAATTTTTAAATGATCAAAGATGATAAAAAAAAAAAAGGCATAATGGATCGAATTTAAAAAATCAAAATAATTTATAAATCACAAGTAACATTCCGTCTTTTCAAATTAAAGGGAAATTTTATGTTATTGAGGAGGAGGAAAGAAAAGGAAGCTGGACGTATGGTTTGAATTGTTATTGATCCCTGCCCTTACATTTTATTTCATTTACTGATTATTTTTTCATTAAGAAATGTTATAAAAGAGGAAAAAGGACAGGAAAAGTCTAATGAGGAAAACATGATTTTTTTTGTGGACGACCTCTTGTTTATTTATTTACTTCCTTCGTCACAATTTAGTTATTTTATTATGACGATAGAAGAATGGATAGATACAGAATAAATTTTCTGCTCTTATCCAGTAGGAGCGAGACAGTGGAAAAATCAATTTATAAATGCATCTAAAAGAAAATGATTTTGCTTAAATAATTTCAGTTTCATGGTTTTACAAGAGAGAGTACAGCTTTGCATAAGAAGATTCTATGCAATATCAAGCACAGCCCATTCAGTTTCCAGAAACTTCTTGGCTCTCGGGCGGAGCACAGATATCTCGGTTCACCAAACCCGTGACTGTCCCCGGCCATATATGTTTGAAATCAACTCCAGATTGAAAGATCTAGTCAAAACAGGCCATTTGCAAGATGCACGGAAGTTGTTTGACAAATTGCCTAACAGAGATGAAGTTTCATGGACCAATATAATTGCTGGCTATGTCAATGCATTTGATATGTCAGAAGCATTGAATCTGTTCTCCAAGGTTTGGGTTGAACCTAATATTCAAATGGATCCTTTCATTCTTAGTCTTGCTTTGAAGGCTTGTGGGATCAGCAAAAATGAAGAATATGGAAAGTCTCTCCATGGCTACTTGATAAAAAGTGGCTTTGTCAACTCTGTTTTCGTAGGGAGTGCGTTGGTTGATACTTATATGAAAATTAATCGAGTATGGGAAGGTTGTAGAGTGTTTACTGAGATGCCTTTGAGGAATGTAATCTCTTGGACTACTATTATTACTGGACTTACACGTGCTGGTTATAATGAGGAGGGTTTGATGTATTTTGCTGAAATGTGTAGAGAACATATTTCTTATGATTCATATACCTTGGCAATTGCACTGAAGGCATGTGCTGATTTGGGTTACCTGAATTGTGGAAGAGAGATACACACTCACGTAATAAAGAAAGGATTTGATGTCGGATCTTATGTAGCTAATAGTCTTGCCACAATGTACAATAAGTGTGGGAAATTGAATCACGGATTGCACCTGTTTGAGAAGATGGGTATAAAGGATGTGGTTTCCTGGACAACTATGATTGCAACTTATGTTCAAATCGGCCAAGAGCCTCTGGGGATCCAAATGTTCTTGCACATGAGAGAAACAAATGTAAATGCTAATGGTTTTACATTTGCAGCTGTGCTCTCTGGTTGTGCAAATCTTTTGAGACTTGATTGGGGGGAACAGTTGCATGCACATGTGCTGCATGTTGGTTATTCAGATTCTCTATCAGTAGTGAATTCCCTGATTACTTTTTATTCGAAATGTGGACGGTTACATTCAGCTTCTCTGTTGTTCAATGGGATGAGAACAAGCGATATTGTTACTTGGAGCACGATGATTGCAGGGTATGCTCAGGGAGGTTCTGTTAAGGAAACTTTTGAGCTTCTGTCTTGGATGAGAAGGGAAGGACCAAAGCCTACTGAATTTGCTCTAGTTACTGTACTAAGTGCATGTGCAAATATGGCAATCCTTGACCAAGGAAAGCTACTCCATGCTCACATTGTTACCATTGGATTGGATCATAGAACCGTGATTCGAAGTGCTTTAATAAATATGTACTCTAAATGTGGAAGTATCGAAGAAGCCTGGAGAACATTTTTTACAGGACAGAACGATGATATAATATCTTGGACGGCCATGATTAACGGGTATGCTGAACATGGATACAGCCGGGAAGCCATAAGTTTATTTGAAAAGTTACCGCAGGTTGGTTTGATACCAGATTCTGTGACCTTCATTGGCGTTCTCTGTGCATGCAGTCATGTTGGATTTGTTGACCTTGGCCATCACTATTTTAACTCAATGAGAAAGAAGTACAATATAAATCCTTCAAAAGAACATTATGGCAGCATGATTGATCTCCTCTGCAGAGCTGGAAGATTACATGAAGCAGAGAAGACAATCAAGAATATGCCATTTGAGCAAGATGATGTTATTTGGTCGACTCTGTTAAGAGCCTCTAGATTACACGGTGATGTTGAGCTCGGAAGACGTGCTGCAGAACAGATTCTCAAGTTAAATCCTAATTGTGCGGCAACTCATGTAATCCTGGCCAACATATATGCTTCGAGAGGGAGATGGAAAGAAGCTGCGGATGCATGGAAGTTCATGAAATCAAAAGGTATCACAAAGGAGCCAGGTTGGTCATGGACCAAGGTTAAGGGTCAAATTTCTACATTTGTTTCTGGTGATCGATCTCATGTCCAGTCTAAAGAAATGTACAACATCCTGGACTTTTTAGCTCACAGAGCACAATCTTTGGCTCTGGAAATTATTCTTCCTTCTCTCCAGGATATTGAGGATTAGAAGAAGGTGTTTGGCAAATTAATGTCATCTAATAAATTCCTAGTGATTGGCTAAGTATGAATATTAAACTTCGTTTCCTTTTTCCCCAACAGAAGCTTGAAAAAGGTAGATATATATCCTGTATGGCAAATGTGAGTTCCTCCGGTCACTGGTGACCATCGAATAAAAATATTGACTCTTTTTATGCTATGTTAGCATGGGCACCCAGCATCTTTGTACAGAATTTTCCAGCTCAGAATATTCATTTTCTAGGCATGTGCAAAGTTCTTAAAGTATCTGTTTCCACGACCCAGTTCTGAAGAACATATAGAAGAAAGCCGGCACAAAAAGCAGCAGCACCCAGAACAACAACGATCCGAACCCATAGCCAGGATGCAAATGCTTCGAGTACAATAGAATCCCATGACCAAAACCACAAAATTGAAAAGCACGTCCCCACTAGAGCACCCACGACTACTTGGCTGATCGTATGAAGTTGTTGCGAAACTCGAAGCCAGGACTGCAACAACAAATACACTGTAATAAACAAATTGAAGTCGGATAACTCGTTCAAGCGGATCAATATAGATATATCATTTCAAGACCACCCACAGAATTTGTTTTGGTATTCTTGTTATATTGGCTAAAGAGAACAAATGATATGAGGGTTCACAATCAAAATCAATTAAAAAAAAGGTTTAAAAAGTATGAAGAATCTAATTTAATTTGAGAGTTATTGTTGGATGCTTACAAAATATGAGCCGAGTGCAACAAAAAGCCCACTACACACTGCGGTAAATCCATTCAATCCCAACCACTGCACCACTGCAGCAAAAAGAAAAAGATGAAAAAACGTATTTTCTGTATCAAGTTAGAAGAAGATCAATTAATGAGCTGAGAGACGAATTAGACAAAAATTCAAATGATATGGCAATAAATAGCCTTAGCCAATGCACACTGTTTACATATCTCCTTCAGTTGAATATGAAGAGTTTTACTAAACAGCATATGCTCGCCATCTTCTAGAAATGGAATCCAAAACTTTTGAATATAGAATTATGTTAAGGAGAGCATAAAAGGGAAAACAATACCAAAGATATTGCATGAATCTGCAATTAAAAGGGGAGGGTGGGGGGCAGGGGGGTTCATTTAACCGAGAACTAATCATGACCAAGTACTCAGTCTAACAGAAGTTCCACTCTTGGAATAAGATACAACAGAAATATATTAGGTTTACAACCAGAGAAAGAGTGCATGTTCTGACAGCTTCTAAGTTTGTTTAGCATCCATATGGTAACCATAGTACGGCTTACTCTCTCCGTCACTCCCATAGAGATACACCTGTCTTGGTCACAAATTATAGGCCCGTTACTTTCTCTTTAAGAAGTATTTAAATTGTAAGGTTTAGGATACCTCTAACTAATTCTTACTTCTTAGATGACAGCAAATACTTTCCTTAAACATCTCAATGTTTTTCCATCTCTCTTTCCAACCTTTTACCTTTAGAACTTATCTTTTTTTGCAGTCAAAAGAGATCAAATTTAATTAATGTTAAGATATCTCAAAAAATGGCATAACATTGTACTAAATGTATGGAAGGGTATATAAGAAAATTTTAACAAAAACTCTAACTAATTCTTATTTCTTAGTTGACAGCAAATACTTTCATTATCTCCATGTTTTTCCATCTCTCTTTCCAACTTTTTACCTTTAGAACTTATCTTTTTTTGCAGTCAAAAGAGATCAAATTTAATTAATGTTAAGATATTTCAAAAAATGGCATAACATTGTACTAAATGAATGGAAGGGTATATAAGAAAATTTTAACTAAAAATAATTAAACTAACTAAATTAACTATGCTTAATATCTATTAAGAAAAGAATAGGCCTAGCTTAGTGGGACTGCAAAGAGGTTTTTGGTTGAAACATGTGCTTGACCTACCTTTTCCATAAAAGGCTCCAGAAACAGCTGCATGTTTATAAAAGGCCAAATTCAATATGTTTAAAAAAGCCACTGCCTCTTCTTTTTCAAGCCTCCACTGAGAAACACAACATTTCCAGAATTATGGAGACGGCTATGAGAAAATTTTTCCTGCAGGGCTCAGTTTAAGACATTGGTTTGCCTCTTTTGCTTACTTCTCCTAATAGGTAACACTTAATGAATCTATCTAAATAACTTATAGATAAGATAATCAATTCCTTCTATATGTCATTTGGCTATCTGGAAAGGCTAGTTGTATCACAGATCACAAATTTTGTTATTTGATATTTTTATTGACTTGAATCTGATCTAATTGGGCTTCTATGTAAACTCCTTGCACATGAAGCATTTACATTACCATAAAATTTTACTTCAAGAATAGAATTGATACTGATAACCCACATTGTATTATAACAGAAATAATTATTTTCTAATTCAGCATAAGAGCAGAAATGTGTACATGATAAAATGGCAAACATGACTGAGTAGGAGATGACTTGGGCATGTGAAGATGGCATGCCAGGGTCTGATCTAAGATTGGCAACGGGTCTTTCTTGGTTTAGTGTTCTCTTCAGTCCAGTTGACAATCCAGCATTAATAACAGCACCTGCAGCTGCCCACAAGGCTTCTGCATCATGTCTCCAGAGGAGAACCACACCAAAAAGTGCAGTCACCAGCCACTTGCTCTGCATTAAAACAGAGAATTTCAAATAATAAGAAAATATTTTTCCTAAAATCTGAAAGATAATCAGCTGTCGACGTTTGATTGTCAGGATAGACTTCAAGATGGGTGTCTTAAAATTTGACCAAATAACAAACACGAGGGAAAAATATTTTCAAGATGATACTTGAAACATTACCAATTAAAACAAGAAACAAAGTCACAGAACGAATTTGACAGCCATATGAAAATTTTCACATCATATCACCCTGCCTTCAAGAAGTATTGAAAGCAGCAGCAGCTGATTTCAATTTCATGGGCAGGAAATATGGCAATGTTGCTAATCAGAGTCAAAATGTTATTGGGCGCAAAAATGATTTGAGCAATGCCATAAGCTCTATCTTAACCGCGCTTGATTCTATCTGACGTCACTCTCTTAATATTGAAGCAACAAGCACCTACGGATCCACACGTTCTAACTAAACATGTTCCTTTCATAGTTGCATGTCAAAAAGAAGAGAAAAATGCAACAAACCAAAAACCATAACATTGATATAAAAAGTAAAAAGATGTCATTTTATTAAAAAAAGGGATATTCATGGTATGAACCAGCATAAAACACCCGCTTCTAAAATGGTGCTAATAGTCTTCACCCGCTTTTAAAGACTGAGTCTCGAGAAACTATTCAAACATAGCATCATAGCTAATCACACTTAATAAACAAAATCACAGTACAAAAACGAACAAACTAATATTGAAATTTCCCTTTTGGGCTGATTTTATGCTCAGTTTCATAGTAAGAACCAGGATATTGAACTTTACCAACCAGATAATTGAGGGTAGCCTCGAAACCGTTAGGTGAGAAATTCGAGAACCCATTAATCAAACCTTCTTGTTCGAAAGCTCTTTGACCTTCATCGTCTTTGACCGCTAGGACTCTGGTGGATTCGGCCATGCGGGTTGAACGCCGGGTAGTCTTATCTTTAAAACAAGATTTCACAGAACTAAACTGAATCCTCTGCGTGAGGCCTAAACTCCTAGTCCGTATACGAGGACGACATGAAAGGATTGTAACAATAGCCGGTCCACGTAGACCGATTGCGAGCATATTCTCAGTGACCATTTTTCAGTCAGAATTGCTTCATAAATGAGCCTCTGGTTGAAATGGGCTGGGCCGTTGTTGCGAGGAAGGCAAACAACGGGAAAGGAACCCTTAATTTAGGGGTGACAATTTTTACTAATTAAATGGATTTGGATTTAAATAAATTGCTATAGATATTCGTTTATTTATTTTAAACTTTTTTTTCTTTTGTTCACTCTTACTTATTTTTTATATTTCATTTCTCCCTCTAATTTCAAATTTTATTTATTTTCATCTTCTCCTTTAATTTTATATTTTTTCGGCAATTTGAATTTTTATTTATTTTAATGGAGTTAAATTTATATAAATAAATAAAATTATATTAAATGTAAAATTTTACATTCTGAATTTGGAAAAATCCTTAAAAAATTTCAAAATATGACGTCCATTGATAAAAAGATTTTTCTAAATTGACAATATAATTGATGGAGCTCAAAAGCAATCTCCAGGTCATCTCAATTGCCAAGGTACATGTAAGAACAAAAAAGATTAAATTACCGAAGTGGACTGTCGCTATGAGGAAAGCTCTGATGCTTAAGTCAGTTCACGTCGAATAGAATGAATTGAATGAAATCAGTCCTCCTCAATCATGTGTATACCAAACCAATAATTCACTTTTTTAGCTGAAGTTATCTTACTTGAGCAGATACCATTTACATGAAAGTAGGCAAACCATATCAATTGCTGGACAATATCTCACCAATTGTTCTTGAAATTAATGAGTTTCCTTATAGGAGAGTGTTTCCGCCATGCATGACTCTAGGGAGAGACCTATGAGTTCGAGAGAGACTTTCAAGTTATGTCCTGACCTTCTGAGGGACCTTAAGTATCTTGAGAAGTCCACACAAAGATCACGGGTGGCAAGTCATAGGTCACTAGATCTTGAGATAAGTCACAAGTCATGGAACGTGGCACGAAGATTGTCTGAGATGGTTGGAACTCTCACAGTTGAAGGTCACAGCCTAGGAGTTCCCTAAGCTCTTAAGATAAGTTTGCTTATCGACCAAGGAGGTCTCGATCTGTTTCTATGAAGTTAGGTTGGGTTCCAGGTGATCGGATCGGATCATACCCGTTTTAACCATCATTACCCCTATTTAGGATTAGCGACCTATGAGGTCGTGGGGCCTAAAATTAAATCGTTGAGTTCGAAAAATCAAGACGTTTTCTGTAACAGCTAGTTTTGTGTCTTACCAGTTTTGGCAGTAATTCTTAGTTTTAGGAACGTCTCTTTTAGCAATTGAAAGGGTTCCTTGTTTCCATATAAATAGTAATGCTTAGAGGAATTTGGAGTCTAACTCTCTTTTGTGATCAAAATCTCTCTCTGCAAGCATAAACTCTTCTCTGTTCCAGTGTTCTTTCTACTTGTTGCTTCAAGAAATCCTCCTCTCTTAATTTTTATAGCAAGAAATCTCCAACCTCAATCGGTGAATCATCTTCCTTGCTCTTTTAATTTTCTAAAAAATATGCCTTCTTCCTGATCCCCCATTCCTTCTCCTTCTGCTTCTTCTTCCCCTTCTTCGTCGTCTAAGACACCTTCTTGGTCTCCTCCTAGATTCTAGATGTCATTCCAGTTCTTGTTCCCAATAATAAGGTATATTACATGCCTCCTATACCTAAGAGAGCTAGGTGATTAGGAAGGGGGAGCTTTATCTTTTCGAAGTAGAAGTCTTTGAGATTAGGTATGAAATCAAATTAGGAAAAGTAGAAAAGATTCAGAGGCAGATGATTATGAGCAACGCTGATTTAGTAATTCCAAACTGGAGAGTGTCCCAATGATAATAGAGAGTGTTGGGATTTATGCCCAAAAAGGCTATCATTTTCTGAGAAAAAGTGTAAAATATTATAATCTTAATAAGTAAT
>JAOXNR010000001.1:19458653-19507399 GCA_028571225.1 Parsonsia alboflavescens | reverse complement strand
CATCTAGACGTTGGGTAATTTCGGTTATCCATTGGATAACCGAATAAAAACCGAAACCGAACATGAAAAACCGAAACCGAACCAACTATAAGTAGGGTTGGTTTTGGATTTTCTCCTCTGGGAAAAAAAACCGACTTTAAAAATCGAAACCGATCCAAGCTCACCCCTAGCTATCATAGATCACCTTCCTATCATATTGCCATGGCTTTCTAGGCAATAAATGTGTGGCTTGTATTGGCACGACATCACACAACACCACATCATTATACTTTCCTATTGAGAATGAGATTTTCACTTGCTTATCAACCTTCTCTTCTCCACTATCATATAGCCATTGAAGCTTGTATGGTTTTGGATGGTCAATGCAAGGTAGTTTCAACTTCTCCACCAAGTAGGCACTTGCAACATTCACACAATTTCCACTATCCATAATGACACTACACATATGCCCTTGTATCAAGCATCTTGAGCAGAACAAATTCTCCCTTTGCAAGTTCGCTTCTTCACTAGCTTGAGTACTAAGTACTCTTCTAATCATGTACATTTGTTCACAATCACCTTCATTAGGGTTGACTTCATCTTCAGGCCTCTCTTCTTCATCCTCATTTTTTTCCTCTTTATCCTCACTAGCCAACTCCACTATGTCCCCATAGTCTCTATTATGCAAGATGATGTTCCTCTTGTTGGGACATTGATTGGTATAGTATCCATAACCTTGACACTTATGGCACTTGACTTCTCTAGGAAAGGTTATACAAGAACCTTTCCCTTGTCTCCTTGGACCCCTTTGTTCTCTTGATACTTAGGCTTGTTGGCCTCTTCTTTTGGTTGAACCTTAGGTGCCACCACATCCTTCCTTGGCCAAGTGTTTGAACGTTTGGTTGATGAAGTCCCATAGTTAGGTTAACAATAGGATTTTCGATAGAAGCTCCTCTTATGCTTCAATTGTTTGTCCCCCTTTATAGCTATATTTACGACATCTTGTAGGTGAGAGAATTGGCAAACTTCAACTCTATCCGCTATCTCTCCATTCAAGCCAAACAAAAATCTAGCCATAGTTACCTCTTCATCTTCCTCAATGTTGACCCTCATCATGGTTACCTCCATCTCCTTGTAGTACTCATTTATACTCTTGGAACCTTGGTGTAGAGTTCGTAGCTTTTGATGGAGCTCCCTTTGGTAGTAAGTTGGAACAAATCTATGCCTCATGACTTTCTTGAGCTCTTCCCATGTAGCCATGCGTTCTTCATGGTTTCTCCTCTTGTTGTTCACTAGTTGCTCCCACCAAGTTAAAACGTAGTCTAAAAACTCAACAATGACCAATTTAACCTTCCTTACTTTCGGATAATCATAGCAATCAAAGACATGCTCCACCTTTCCCTCCCAAGGTAAGCTTCCAGATCATTGCCTCCCTCGAATGGTGGAATGGTTAGCTTAATTGATCCCAAGTTAACATCCCTTCTCCTTTACTCTTGTGGCTCCTCTTCCACACGTTGTCAGTAATATTCCTCTCCTCCATGGTGTGCTTCTTTAAGGTGTTCTTGGAGTACTCTTCCTCTTGGTTATGCTCTTAGAACTTGGCCTTCCCTTCCTTTACCTCTTCGAGGAAATTGATTTCTCATTACTTGAACCGGAGGTGTGTCAATAGCATTCACTCTTACTTCGATCCTCTCCACTCTTGAACCAAAGTCTTCCGATCATTTTTCCATTCTATCCATCAAGTCATTTGACATTTATTGTATTGCTTCTCTAAGAGTAGACATCATATCATTGACCTCCCCCATATTAGATGCATTAGATGAGGTAGCACTTTTTCTTTGCATCTTTGTACCTACAAAAAGAACACACAAAAATAGGGAAAAATTTTCCTTACACAAGTTCGCTCGTGTTTCACACACGAAATGGCTTCTTCTCGCTCCAATGTGCTCACCCCCTTTGACCTTTTTCCACTCTTAACTCTTCTTCATATTCTTGATGCAACTCCTAGAGTAAACAACAACTCAACATGGGTGGTCAAATCAAATATCCAAAACTCAAATCAAGTTGTTCATATTTTCCAATAATTTAGAATCAAAGAGAAAAGAATTTCAAAGAAGATTTTTAATGAACAAAAGGCAAATGATCAAACACTTGGAATTCAAGGAAATAGTTGAAAGGTAGTTTATCAACCACCTTAAGGTCAAAGAGTTGTGATCCCAATTCAATCAAATTCAATGTGATCAAGTGTCTCCATCAACAAATTTGAGTAGATAAGTAGGCAATTCAATTTAATAGATCATAAATCAATCTCTACCCATCAAATTGATCAACATATCACATAGAATTCAACTTCACAACTCATGATCATGAGACATTCAAAACTTGGCCCTTTCCTTTCTTTGATTTTTTTTTTGAATTTTTGGCAAATTTGAGATCTTTGATCTCTCTCTCTCTCTCTCTCTCTCTCTCTCTATTTATTTTTTGTTGTAGGGATGAGATGAAGTAGAAACACCAAACAAATTGAATTGGCCTTAATTTTTGGTCTTGGACACAATTCAACAAGGATCACAAGAAGAAGAGATAGGACTAATGTAAAGAAACAAATACAAAATCACATAGGATCATAAGATTTCAAAGAAACAACCTGATCTTAACACTTAAACAAGAAAGCAAGTAAAGATAGGCAAACCTCTTGTTGAAAACCTGGCTCTGATACTAAAATATGATGTGATTACAAGTTGAAGTTTCTCATTATCTTGGTCCAACTCATGAACAATCAAATAGGAATTCAAATCCCAAGACTGATCAAGTGATTCAAGCAAGTACCATTGACCACAATGTCTTCCAATATGATCTAATGATTTAAATTAATTCAATTCAATTACCTTGGCCAAACATTGAAAAACTCAAGAATTAGACTAAGAATCTTAGAAGAGTTTTTAGAAGAACACTCAAGAAAGTTGAGTTTTGATCCATAAGGATTCTCTCAATTGATTTAAAGTTGTTTGAGAATAAGTTTTCTTTCAAATTACAAATAGAAGACTATTTATAGTCTTAATCATAAGAAGCCCTAATTGATGTCTTACAATGGTCTAAGGACTATAAAGCCCATCTTAAATAAGTCAAATGACCATCAGATACTAAGAAGAGTCAAGAAAAACATAAAAAATATTGCATTGACAAAACAGAGACTGAGGGGATTCGGCACCGGCTTGGAAGGAACCATCACCGGATATAGTCCAGATGGCCACTAGAAATTCCAGTAACCATCCAGCTCTATCATCCTACTCCGGATGGTCTCAAAGAAGCGCCGAGAGGTATCTTTGGAGGAGGATCACCATTGCCCATCCAACACCCCTCGACCACTAAGATGATACATTTGTTTTTCATACTCCTACGAGTTAAATGATCAGTAAATTCCTCCCTTCCATGATCATTTGGACCGAATGGACAATTACCACTAATATCACCACCGATGGCACCCTCGTAAGTTCTCTGAATTTTGTTTACAACCACAACTTTATTATCCCCTTCCCCCTTCAAATACATGATGCCATACATGTCTTCAATCTCTATTAATTTCTGACTTCCACCACAAAATTTAGAAGTAATTTCAAATTGGTTTAAGTCAATCTTCATGAAATTTGCAATAGTTTTTCTAAAATCTTCATAGTTCATTTCAGATGGTACGATTAGTGCACGCACCCTTCCACTTAGACAACCCTCGTGAACAGCAATCCTCATGTAATCCATTTCTGCAAACAATACAAAGAAAACTATCTGTCTCGAAATACCCTTATCAAGTCTCGAAATTCATTCCTACGGTCTCGAAATTGTTAACTATGGTCTCGAAAGTCCCCCCTCTAGTCTCGAAAGCCCCTATCTCCTATCTCGAAAGAACGAAAAAAGGTCTTGAACTTATCACGCGTCTCGAAAGTCGGTTCTCTAAATCAACATATCACGTCACGAAATTTTCTCACTTCAATCGAAATCTCTGCAATTTTTCCTTCCTTCCTTCCTTCCTCCTGCTACTACCCAAATATGCGCCAGATAAATAACACAAAACGAGCAAACCTAAGCTTCCAAACACCAAAGGAAAAAAAATAACAAAGAAATAAACCAAATAATGTACCTTCTAACACCTCCTACCTTCGTCTTCTTGATTTCGGAAAGCAAAAATCAACAACCGAACACAATAAAAAGTTGTTTTTTTCTTTCTCTTTGACAAGGGAATGGTTCTTTGAACAATTTTCTTAACTATGATTCAAAACTTCTGATCAAATGAATGATTTTAGTTGTGGTTTCTTCAATTCATTTTATAGGTAGTTGGGTTTGGTTGTGTGTGTTGAATGCTAAGGGGTAAGATAGTAAATACATGTTAAATTAAAATAAATGTTAAGTTTTGGGGTTTTTTTAAAATTAAAAGTCAAAATGAATAGAGAATAAAAAGTTAGTTTTAGATATGAGTAATTACGAAATGTTTTCAAAACATGGGTAAATTTGAAATAATTGTTTCAATTTGAATAAAAATAAAAACACCTCATTTATTCTTTATCAAATCCATTCAATTATCCAAATTGCCACCCCTAAACATACCTATGGCGGAGCGCCGACTGCATGGGAGGCGGAAGTGATGGAGGGAGAT
Organism: Parsonsia alboflavescens; assembly: GCA_028571225.1. Taxonomy (NCBI): domain Eukaryota; kingdom Viridiplantae; phylum Streptophyta; class Magnoliopsida; order Gentianales; family Apocynaceae; genus Parsonsia; species Parsonsia alboflavescens. The sequence goes on along the minus strand of JAOXNR010000001.1, from coordinate 19,502,775 downwards.
GAGAGAGAAAGCTTTGGAAAAATATTAATTTATTAATAATTTAATAAAATTATATCTGCTACGATTAACTTTTCAATTGAATAAATAATACAATAATATTATATAATGCTCCCTCCATCCCTTTCTATAAATCATTTGAGATAAATTTTTTTTGTCCCTAATTATAAGTTATTGTTAGGAGTTTAATAAATATTTTACTCTTTTTTTCCCAATACTACACATTCTCTTCAAGAAACCTTTTCCTCTCGTTTCTTTCTTAATGTTATTCTCTATAGTGACATTTTATAAATATTAAATTTCCTTTCCATTAATTATGCAAACCTTTTTAAAGAAAAAAAATCTCTTCATATTTATTAACCATTATTTACAAATAAAATGATGTTAATATTTATTTTAATCATATTCTGACAATAAAAAATTCAATATTAATGTGAGTATTAAAAAACTCTTAATATTATTATTCATTTCTTTGTCACGTAACGATCATAATATTTTTATTAAAAGAATTATTTTATGACTTTAATTTATCGATAAAAATTACATTCAACTTATTTCACTAAACAATTAATTAAAAATTTTAAAATATCATTTTAAAATATAATGTTATAAAAATCATGGAGTTAACATTCCTTTTTTTTTTTATCTAGTAGTACCCGAATCAGTTCTCACCAAGGTTAGAGTATCTAGTAAAATCAAGTCAAACCCACGATATTACAAGTACACCTCCGAACCATTCAACCACACCTTTCGATGCATGGAATCAATATATAATCTTACTATATATTAAAAGAATGTCAGCTAACCAAGAGTCCGTAATATAAATAATTAGAGATAAATCCTCCTCGAACTTATAATTTAATTTGCTTATTAAAAAAAGAGTTTTAATACAATTTTATCTCTACAAATATCAATAATTGTTCAAAGAACCCTGATCCCAATATCCCTTTGAGTCTTTGAGCTAAGTCAGCTAGAATAAACAATCAAAAACATAAGAAAAGAAGAAGAAAAAGTTAAGATGACCAATAAGGGTGGGTGTTAATATATTTTAAAATATGAAATATATATATATATATATATATATATATATATATATAAATGTATATATATAGTCTATGATTTGTTTGAAAATTTTTAATTTTAAAAAAATATTAATTTCAACACTTGCAGGCTTACACTTTAATTACTTTTTTCCCAATAATATTTTTAAATTTTTCTTATTATCTTTGTCAATTATTATAGTGATTTCTTTTTGAGCCACAACTGTAATCGGTGAATGTGCTCTGGGCTCAACCTCAAATTGTATTGATGGATTATTATAATGATTATTACTTTAGTTTACCATCATTCCATTCTACCCTTAAATCTTTCAATCATCCCCAAATAGAGGTCAAGGTTATACTACGTCGATTATTAATGACTTTTCAGGCATTGGACAATTCTATTCATTTTTAAAAAGTTATTAATTTTGATGGGTAATAAATTAAATATCGAATTACTTCCTAGTTACTATATTTTTATTTTAATTCGAATAATTATTAATGACCTTTTGTGCAATGGACTAGATATTATACTATTGTTAATGAACAAATAGTAAAGGTGTTAATTGGGGCTGATCCGGCCCCAACCAGAGAATTTGAAGGGTCAGAATGGGCTGATCCCATTTTCTAAAGGGCCATCAAAACTCCAATCTAGTCTAACCCCACAAGGGTCAAGGGCCAAGCCGGGCCAGCCCCATTTTTTTAAAAATAAAACAATTTAATTTTTAATAAATAATTTGTATAAATTTTTCATATTTACAGTACAATTTATGAAGTTGAAAAAAGAAAACACATAATATGTCACCAAATATATAACCAAGTGAACATACCAACAAGTTACTACTGTATCAAATTACTTTCCCATCCCAACAAATAGCAACAGGCAACAAGTTATTCCTGAATCATGTCAGCAAACATATAAAAGAAGCGTAGTATCTGGCACATAGTAATCAACGACGACAACAATGATGAAATCGGTGATGCATGTGAAGTAAAGCACCTTGAGTCCAAGAGTCGTGACTATTGGTATTGGATCTGACTTGGATGGTTGGAAAGGAGAGTGATCAGAGCAGCGGTGGGTAGATGGTGGATTGGAGAGCAACGATGGAAAGAAGAAATGAAAAGAAAAAATGAAGAAGAAATAGAAACGTTGTTGTGTTGTAAGTTGTAATCTTAGGGAAAAGAAAAGGAAATGAAGATATTTTTAAAACTTAGAGAAGAAGTCACTCGTAGTTAGTAGTCACTAACTCACTAGTCACAGTGCACGAGAGACTCCCCCCAAATCCGAGAGAAACTTTCTCATTATAAAATTATAAAATAGTTATAATTTCTTTTTTTTAATATCTTTGGCCTTAATTATTAGTCCAGCCTGATTCTCTCTCAACCCTCAATCTTTAAGGGGTTAAAAAGCTCTTATTGTTATTCGGATTAGGTTTTTTAAACCCTTTAAAATTATGGGGTAGGGTCAGGTCGGTCCCAACGGTCAACTCCAATTGATACCTTTAACAAACAGTAGTGAATTAATTTTGCTTACGTGTTCCAGAATTATGCTAGGCATAATATCTGTTCTTATATAATCTTCTTTATTATCGTGATACGATCGTAATTTTTTTAAATTTAAGACCTTATTAATGGCTTCTAATTCTCCATCCATGATATAATAATATGACATGACTTCATTACGTAATTTTATGTAAATTAATGTTGATAACATTAATCTAGATAAATAATTTAAACAATCCTCTACTGTTCATACGAAGAGCAAAAATATAATTTCTCGAGTCCAATTTAATTTGTGATTATATATCAAGAGTCAATCCTAGCTCATTCAATGATTGCCAGTGCTTTTAAGTTCCTCGATCCGTGTGGTGAAAATCGAATTAATTAAATGCATAAATTTAATCAATTTCTATCGACAAGTAAAAAATTTCAATTTTAGCAATGAAATATAGAGGAGAAATTAAGGAAAATATTGACATGAACCTGATTTATTTCTCCACACATAAATATTATGATCTATATAAGTCAAGTGATATTTATGTGATGTGGATCAATATGAGTTATAAGGTTTAATTGACACGATCCATAATAAAATTTTTAAAAAATTGAAGGGTCTACATACTAGATAGTATAGGAAGATACTCTATATTTATAGGAGGATTGGAGTAGCATGATTTTCAGGGCCAGTTCCTCCTGCGAACACGCCAATAGAGATGAAGCAACCACAACCATACAAAACCCCTCAGAATCAAAGATGCAAAAAAATAAAAAATATAAAAACATCTTTGTACCCGATCTCTCCATCCCCTCACGTGTTTCCTTTGAATGTTTCTCCTTCGGTCACCGCTGGGGGGTGGGGGGAAGTTTAATCATGTGTTAACAGTTAAATTTAAGTTCAAGATAAGATGATGGTAGGTGAAGTGTCACTATTTATACTCGAAGAGGAGAGTATAAGGAGAGTTAAAGAAGAGCAATGGATATAAAAAAAGAAATTTTAAAACATCTGCATCATACTCTTGTGTAGATGTAGTATTCTTCTTGCTATTTATGGATTATTGATGTTACCCAATCCAAATTAAAAGGAGGTCATATTGTAGTAGTAGTGGGTTGGAGGAGGAGTTCATTAACTAACTTTGTAAAGGGAAGAAATGGGCTTTGTCCTCTCCTCGCTATATCCTTCTTCTATCCTCTATCAATTCGTGCACATCCCTAATGATACAAGGACCTGTATAACTAGCAGAGAGTCTCGCCCACCAGGAAGGGGACTTGCCTAAACTAAGAAATGGGCTTTGTCGAATGCAATTATCGCAAGTTTCGTGTGTTCCCGGTGGACCAGGAAGTCCTTTCATCCAACAGGGAATAAATGCGTAAATAAATAATGAATGCAAATGTCCTGAAATAGTGAAAAATGGTTCAAATCAGAAGTTGATGTTCAGATGAGGACGTGAGTGTACCTTTCTCTCTTTCTTTCTGAGATGAGACCTTTGATTTCTTCGCCAACTTCAGGTTATAGTTAGGTGCTCCTCACGTGAAAATCCCACTACTCACAATTACTTTTTATTACCTTAAATTCAATCTCTTACTTATGTTTTACAAAACTTGCAAATAAGCAACACACCACCACAATATCCCCTCTCCCCAACAAATTAACCTAAACTATTATGAGGAAACTTTTAATATTAGTGTGCATATGTTTTTATGAGAGCCATAGACTTCTTATACATTTTCGTATCTAGCCTTTATCTTTTTATTTATCGAAAATAAAGTCCTCGTATGTCAACACTCTACAACATATTTATTCATATATATATTATATCGAAAATGTTATAGAATGCACTATTACACTTCATATTGAGTACATCATTAAATCTGTTGGTTTAAATCAATTGTCTCGTTGAGAAAGAATAAAACAAAATTTGATCAAACAATTTTACGGTTTAGTATATCCTTTTAAGATTTAACTTATAAAATATATCTATAAAAATAATTTTTTTATAGAAGATTTTATCATTATTATTATTGACAAAAAACACAGTTAACTTAAACCCTGACTCTTAATTCTGTACTCCTCAACACTATATCCTATTATATATATACATGCATATATTATGGCAGGTAAGAGAGCACATCTTATAAAGTACTCTCATATGTATTCACAAGGTCAATATACAATCAACTTATGTGAACTATTTATAAGAGTACTCTATAAATATATATATATATATATAAATATATAAATATATATATATATATATATATAATTTCAAAATTTTGCATATGACATCTTTCATTCTAAAAAATTTGTACTTTTAAATTAAAAATAAAAAAATAAACATTCAAGTTTAGATTGAGAGAATAGCTTTTTAAAACTAATGGTTTATTTTATTTGGTTACCATTTACAATCCTAAATTTTAAAGTTTATTCTAACTTTGTCTATGGATCCCACACACATTCATATTGAATATATTCTTTAAAATATCTTTTAATAAAAATAAAATCTTAATCCAGTTTTCCTTCCATCTCAAGTTGTACGCCTAATTCTATTTTGGGATGGAATATCTTTTTTTCTTTTTAAATTTTTTTTAGCAGTACCCGGATCGATTTGCATGTATCTCAACATTTCGCTTATCTGAGAGGATATTGGTAGGATTCGAACTCGAGACCAATGGTTTGCGCTATAGCCACTCCATCTACTGGAGTGTCCCCGAGGAAACTGGAATATCTACTTTCTTACAAATAAAAATATTTTTGACTTAACATTAAATTAATACCGTCCTTAATTATTACCTCCATTCCTTTTTAAGTGACTTTTACGGTTTAGTACATAGATTAAGAAAAACAATTAGTGAATTGAATTTTAGATTAATCGGACTAAAATATCCTTGTGATAAATTAGTCACAGTTATACTCTTTTAGCAATTTCTACTCACTTTATTGGATAAAGATTCCCATAATTAATGAGTTGGAATTTAGGTATATTATGAAAAAGATTAGTAACAAATGTTGTGTTGAAAGTTGTGAATTACAGATAATATGAAATAGAGTACTTATGCAAAAGTGGCATATAAAAGAAAATGGAAGGAGTAAAGACTTGAATGTCATCAAAGCAACAAATGTCGCATGAGTAAGAGATTTATCCTTTAAAGATTTCACTGCATTAATTAAGTCAAATTAACTCAAAAACTAATCAAAGAAATTATGGTCCCACCATTAGCTGTATTGATTATAAAAGTAATGTAATTTAACTCAAAGCCAAATATATTCATTAATCTTTAATCTAAAATCAAAACTATAATCTGAGAGCATATGTAGATTCGTCCCTGGGCTTGGAAAAAAACATCTAGCTATAATCTGAAACGTTTTCTACTTTATTAATTAAAACTTCACCTTTAAGATAATGAAGTTGTAAAATGCATCATTAAAATATAGATGGAGAAGAAGAAAAATTTTAGAAATCCTTTCTTTCCCCTTTTGCGGCTCAAAATCTCTTATTATGCAATTCTGTACCACTTTCCATTACGTTAGTAGAAATTTAACACATGTCCTTAAAAGATAAAGTTTCCTTACGATTTAGTTTATCTTTTTATTCTTTAATATTAAAATATATTAAAAGATAAAAATTAAAGATTACGAATAAGATTTTTATTAATATTTTATTACCATAACCGGAAGTGACATACAAATGTGTTATAGGAGATTCGAAACCCCCTTTCTCTATATTTTTATTTCCTTTTCTCATCTACTCTGCGCTTTCAAGGTCCAACGGATCCAAATGAAGTTAATCTTTTTCTATTTCAAATAAAAAATTTCAAACATCAAGACCAAGTTAAAATTATTAAATAATACTAGATCCATCAAATTGAATATGTCATTTGAATTGATAAAATATTAAGGAGTGTTTTTTACTTTCTAATGTGATCTCCAATTAGGGATTTCTTCATTCATTACAATTGAAAACGCACCACAATGAAAACAAATCCAAGGACTTCATGCAAGAGATAGAAACCATTGACCATATTGTCTTCCAACATGAAGTAATGGATTGAATTTTATCAATTCAACTGAACACTCTAGCCAAATATTGAAAACCCTAAATAGTTAGACTACGAACCCTATAAGAATCTTAGAAGAACACTCAAGAAAAGGATTGTTTGATTCAAAAGGACTCATACAATTTGATCGAAAGTTGTTTGTAGGAAAGTTGTTTTCTAACTATTACAATAAAAGACTTTTTATAGTCTAATATGTAAGAAGCCCTAACATAAGTCTTACAATGGTCAAAGGACCTTAATAACCTTTTAAAGTAAGTCTAATAATCAAGAAAAGTCAATAAAAATCAAGTCAAACCGTCCAAATTGAGTCAAGATACCAGAACAAAAATTCAGGGACCAAAACAACACATTTGACGGATGTCGGGACTTCCCTGTTAACATGCCAAATTCAAGTCTAAATGTTGCTATTTAACCGGTGCCGGTCATTGGCGTTGGTGCAGTGCTTATTCTTCCAAATCAATCACTTTCACTTCTTGTTTTCATTCCTCTCAATCACTACTTAATTTGAAGGAAAGTGGACTGCTGAATCCATCAAGCAAGCAGCTCAAAATACTTCTCATTTGGTGGAGAATCAATCAACTAAGTTGAAGTTCAATAGGTGGTGGATTTTTACCAAACAAGCATCTCAATTTGAAGACATTGAGTGGTGGTGTTATGGACTTGTTTCAAACTTATTCTTGGACTCTTCTTTCTTGGCTTCTTCCACTTAATTTTATATGTTTCTTGATGTGTTTTCAAGCCTCTTTTAATCATGTCTTCAAGTAGAAACTTGAAGTAAAAATCCTTGTACATAAGCCTCCAATCTTCCATAAGGACACTTCCAAAGAAACTTCAAACTCCTCCATTTTTTGAGCTATTTCTAATGTTTTGTCAATCGGATCAGACCAATTGGTCAGATCGGTTGGATCGTCGACCGGTCCCTTTTTGGTTCAATTACTTGCTGAAAATCGTTTTAGCCTAAAACCATTCTCTATTTGATGAATCGGTGGGAATTGGCCGGTTGACAGGTGAATCACTCGAGTTAGATTCATAAACTGTTGGGGGTCAAATTGAAAAAAATTAAAAAGATAGACAATTGAAATGGAAAAAAAAAATTGTCTTAAACCTAAGGAAATTGATCTCTAAATTCAGATTGTTCTCCTTTCTCCCCCTTGTATTCATGGCAGCGTTCAAGTCCAGAGCACTGAGTAGACAGTCACGACTGAACTGATGTCTGAAACAAGGTAATGCTTTCTTTATTCTCTTGTTGAATGAGCTGCTAGTCGGTTTGTATTGCTTTCATTTTGCCCATCTGCTATTTTAAATTCCGATAGACAAAGGTTTCACTATTGAGTGCTGATTTGTCGTAGAGGCTAAAAATTCTCCTTCCCTATAGAATGCATATCACCCTTGCAGTAGGTTTCCATTAATCATCTTACCCATGGTCTAATTGAGATGAAGTTTTCTTGATTCATACAAATGAAGTCATCTTGCGAATCGAGCTTTTCTGTCATCTTGCGAATTGAGCTTTTTTTCTTTTTTTGGTCATAGTTTTTATTTTTTCCCTTTTCATGTTGACGATAATTGTGCTGACTGAATCAGCAAGCATTTTCAAATTTTTGACGATAATTTTTTCCCTTTTAATCTATGTTGGACATTTTGATACCGGGCTAGGAATTTTCAAGGTTAACCATATAACAGCTAAAGCAAAGATGATGAAAGTTTAAGTTGTTCTATCAAACAATTTGTTTTCATTGATGAATGAATTTAGCCTGAAGTCTATTCAATTTTGCAATGATTTATTTTTTGTTATAGGTTTGTTCAGTGTTGGTTAATGGTCAAATGTGTTTGATTCTGTTGATTCAAAAAAATAAATTCATAGCCACCTTATTGAACAAATATTTATTTTGGCAACAATAGTGCTTCAATTTTTCTGTAATTTTTAATCCGATTTCCCTTTCTATTTTCTTTTTACAGATTTAATGGATTTATAATGATTTGCTTGTAAAGGTATTTGTAACTTAACATTTATGGATTTATGTATGTTTTTAACTTATGATATTTGGATTTTTAGCTTGCAAGTTTTTTATTTTTAGTCTAATTCTTGATGTTAATGAAAAATGAAAGTTCAATTTATGAATTCTTTATATGTTTATAGGTTTTTATTGTAAGTTAATAAATATATATACTATTAATTTGAAATAAATTATATTATTTACATATATTTTAGCTTGTAAAATCAATAATTTTTAATTTTAAAATTAACCGGTTCAATTTCAATTCAATTATGATTTAATCATGGTTGAACCATTGAATCGTAAATCAATAACTTTTTCGATTCGATGATCGATTTGATTTTGAAAACATTGGCTATTCCAACCATGTCTCTTGTCATTTTTGAAGTGTCATTATTCATCCTTGGAATGCCAATCTTATATTTGAAATATAAGTTCTTATACATGATCTTCTTCCTTTCATAACATCATCATTTATATGAAGTTCATCTTTACTATGGTTAATCTTGAATTTTAAACCTTCACATTTGAAACCAAATAGATTGAATCTCCTAATTTCCTCATATGAGATCATCCATGAATTTTTCCATTCCAAGTATGCTTTTTGATCTCTATCACTTTCACAATTTATGCTCATCATTTATATAATTAATAGCGGGAACATTATGTAAGTAATTGTGTAAGTGGATGTAAATCCTTACATATAGGAATTGGTAATTGAGATTTTATATTAAAATCTTAGTTATTTTGATAAATGAGAAATTCAATTCTTAATAAACTAAATTAGAAATACAGCCAATCAATTCTGGACTAAAAATATTATTTTTATATTTTGAATTATAATTATTTATACGTTATTCGGCCTAACTCTATCACCGATGTAAGGAATTTTTTGTGTATGTGATGAGGAAGGGGAGGGAAGTAATTACAAAATACTTTTTCTTGTTTGGTTAGATTAAAAAGTGAAAGGGAAGGGAAGTAAAATTTTTGTCAAATTTATTTTTATATCCATTTGAATAAATGAGTACTATTATATGATTTTTTCTCATTAAAGTTTTCTATATTTGTATAAATAACATTTTATAAACTGTTTTTTTTATGGAATTATAATGAAAATACATAATCGTAATAAATTAATAATATTGAATCAATATTATTAATATTATGATGATTGTTATCAATATTGAATCAATTTTTTTTTTCAAAAAAAAAAATTTTATTAATATTATTATTCAGAAAAGAACTTCATATATCCATAGAAATTATAGTGAAGACTCTATGGCTAAAACATGCCAACCGTGAAAAATCAAGCCGAAAGGATGTGTGGAAAAAAAAAATATATATTTATATTTATTTATTTATATAGAAGTGAAGAGGGAAAAGGATGGAAAAAAAGAAGAAGAGAGATTTGTCATATAAAAGGGTAATAAAGTAATCATAATGAAGTAAATGACTAGTTCGTCCAAATTAGGAGGAGTGTTTATTTCTGCTCCTGATTTACTTCCTATCAAACAAAATAAATTTTTGATTTACGTCGTGATTTATTTCCCCTACTCTGATATGACATCTTTTTGCTCTTACCAAATTAGGAGGAGTGTTTACCTTTGCTTCTGATTTACTTCCTATCAAACAAAATAAATCTTTGATTTACGTCGTGATTTATTTCTCCTACTCTAATATGACATCTTTTTACTCTTACCAAACAAGCACTAAATGATTTTCTTGAGTACAAAAAAGAAAAGTTAGATGTTTTAATATCTAACCTTTGATCTATGTAACGCTTTGGTCCTTAACTCTTTTTTCTTTGTCAGGTTGGTCCTTAAACAAATTATAAATGGATAATTTGATCCTTCTAACTATATCCCTTTTTTTTAAAAAAAAAAATCAAATTAACGATCACTTGATCAAATTAATCGAAGCAAATTCAATACTAAACTATTCGAACAGTTAGAAACGGGTATTAATTGAAATATTACTGAACTAAATTTAAGTTGTGGCTCGATTAAATTTCATTTCTTGCTAAGTTAGAAATCAATATTTAGGTCAGCAAGATTTCACATAATATTCATTTCTGACAGTTTGAATAGTATAGTATTAAATTTATCCCATTCATTTGGTTAGACGGTTATTAATTGAACTCATTTAGTTAGACAGTCATTAACTGAACTTTTCTAGTGATTTTTTAAAGAATATAGTTAAAAAGATTAACTTATCCAATTATAATTTATTTGAGGATCAATATGATAAAAAACATGGGAAGGACCAAAGAACAAAATTGATCAAAAAAACATAATCAAATTTTGCACCAAATCAAACTTTAAATTTTTAAAGTTCAAAAATTGTGGCCCACTAAGGAGGACGCCGTGTTTGTCTATGTCTTCGTAAAATTTTCACCACTCTCTCCCACCGCTTTTCTTCTCTATAAAAAAATATGCAGGACCTTCACTCTCAGACGGTCTCCCTTTCCAAAATTGGACCCAAACAAATTCCCTACACTCCTTTCACCTTAAAACAGCTTCTTTCTATTTCTCTTCTCAAAACAGCTTCAATGGATCCATTTGATTTTGATAGCCTCAAATCAGAGAAAGGCACCGCAATTTTACGCTACAATAATCATTTCAAACGCATAGGGAGGCTGTTCAGATTTATGGAGATTTTCTTGGGATTAGTGTTTTTCTCATGGACGTCCACTCGCTTGCCGTTGGCCGTCAGACTCTCCGGAGACTACTTCCGGCAGCTCATCAGTATTATTATTAGTCCTCTCTTTACTTTCCTCCTTGGAAACCTTATCGTCCTCATTCTCCTATTCAAAGCGGGCAATATCGCCCACAGTGGCCCCGAAACCGAAATCGAGCTTTACGAAGGATTTATCAAAAACAGCGACGGCATAGTGACTGCCGGTTCCTCTCCGTTTAACGAATGGTCTGAGATTGAATGCCAAGATAAACAGACTACACTTGAAGTGAGCTACAATACAACTGTCTTAACTGGAAACTCCTCCGATGTTTCAGAAGTTGCTCAAACGCTCACCGATCAAAGTTCAGAAATTAAGAGTTACAGGAGAAGTCAGTCGGAGCACTTGGGTGGTGCGGAGAAGGAGAATCACTGGAAGCTGATGAGATCGGAGACCCAAAAGTGCCGGAAAGTAGGAAATCCTGGTGAGATTCCAGAGGAAACTTTCTATATATTTGATCAACTGAGCAATGAGGAATTTCAGAAAACCATTGAAGCTTTCATTGCCAAGCAAATCAAGTTTCACCAAGAAGAGAAGTTGGCTATTGTTCTTCATAAGCCAAACATGACAAGTTGGTAGAATTTCAGAATTTACAAAAAAAAAAAAAAAAAGTGAAATATGTACATTAAATCGGCTATGAATTTGTACGGAATTACTGTGAAAAGACTGAGATCTTAATCTGGGGTTACTCTACTCTTCACCATTTGATTTGATATTTACTTATATGGTAGCCGTTGATACTCGACCCCCTGTTGTTAGATTCTGGATAATTTTGTGGTTCAATGGAAATTCTGAATTTGAATTGAAGAACAAGTTAGAATTCCACTCTGAATCTTTCAAAAAAAAAAAAAAACAGTTGGTTTCGATTTTTGATTTTATTAAGGATTTTTTTTAATTGGTAGTTTCCATTTCAATTACCAAAAGTTTTTATTTCTGATGCTCCAAATTTTGGTGATGTCACAATACATCTTTAATTAATTGACTCATCAAGAATAACTCGAATGCTTAAATCAATTAAATCTTGAACAAATAATTCGTGAGAGTGATGGATAAGTGTATCCAAAACGAAATATCATAATGCCGAATCCAGCCGAGTATGATTTCTGATTTTATAACTGTTCTATTGAAAGCATTTATCATGGTCCGATGGGCCTCTTATAATTATTCTATTGAAATCCTTGTTACAATCAGATTTGGATAAGTGTATCCAAAACGAAATATTATAATGTCGAGTTGTCAGATTCCTACTAATATTTCTGATTTTGGTCTCAGTTGGTAAGTCCTTTCGGTTAGGTTTGGTTGGCCCAATGGTCTGATTGGGCCCGGATCGAATCCAGCCGAAGTGGGCTTGTCAACTCGCTGAACCGAGTGGTTTATGTCCCATCACTTCCCCTCCGTGGAAGTCGGGTCGACAATAAAGAACTTCTGGATTCCCGCTTCGTTTCCTAATCTCTTCATTTTGAAAATAAGCTACCTGAAGTTCTAGAGTTTTCTTTTTCTTAGAACTTGTCTTCCAGTGTTTCCACTCCTCCAGCGAGTCATTCTTTAAGGGGCGGACTCCTTTAGTAGTCTGCAAGTTCAAGCAGTAAGTTCTCCTTCGTTTAGATTTCTACGATGGCTCTTCCTGATGAAAAGGCCCGCTGTTACTTTACCCAACCCTTGAGGTTGCCTTGCCCATATCAATTGACTGTCATGATCAGATCGCATTAGAGATTTTTCGGCTGCAATCGAACATTTCTAGAAGTAGGATTGATGATTGTTATGAGAAAAGTGGGTCTCCGGCTAATTCTGAGTTCTTGATGCCCCCTAGGAATGACAGTCCAGCTACTGTTCATCCTCGGCTCTTATGTATTAGTGAGTCGGGTATCAAGTCTGGAATTAGATTTCCCCTCCATCCATTATTATTGGATTTTAAGCGTTATTAGAGGATTCCTCTAGCCAACTGACTCCTAATTCCATCAAGATGATCGTTGCTTTCCTTGTCCTTTTGAGTTTGTTTAAGTCTATACTAGTGAGTCTTGAACTTTTTAGAAAGGCATTCAATCTTTCCATTATTGGGTAGGCTCCCGGGTATATTCTGATCATCCAAAAAGAATCTTGGTGATTATCCGAAATCCACCGACAATTGGAAAAACTCATTTTTTCATGTCTAGTTGCCTTTTGAATGGACTTCCTCTGAATGGAATCCGTCCCTGACTTGTAATAATTCTGACCCAGATTCGAACGATGTCTTGAAATGTCAATACGAGATCCTGCTAGGAATCAGACCTAAACCCTCTGATTTCACTCGTTGTGGTGTGATACCTTTTAAGGAGAAGAAGTCGTGTTGCCTTGGAGTTGAATGGGAGGATTCTTGGATCAATCTTTCTGGTCTAAATGGCTCAGGGGGAATTTTACCTCCCTAGTCTTCGAAATCGACTTGGATTTTCTCGTGCTGTTAGAAATTCTTTCTTTTGATTTCAAGGATTTCTACTTACTGTGTATCTTCATTGATTAACTTGTGGTTCCCTTTTAGAACCATGAATATGCTTCAGGTCTTGTTTGCTGAATCGATAATAAGCGAGGAGTACGATGGGCCCGCCAACATGGAGACTGTGAATCCAGAAAACCTCTTTAGCTTCTGTTAAGAACAAAATAAATTCTGGAAATGACTTGAATCTTATTAAACAATCTTGCGCTTATAAATAGCCTTTTACGAACTTAACAGAATGAGAAAAATTAGCTCACTTTTCTCAACGTCAAGAGTGGAACTGAAATCAGAAAACACCACTCAGGTATCCTGAAGACTAGAGACTAGGACTTATTCAAACATAATACAAAGACTTTCTCTTCAACTGCTCCTTCTCGTGCGAGATCACGAAGAAAATGAAAATGCACATCAATGTTCTTGCTTCGACCATGTAACATGGGATTTTTTGATAATTTAATTGTGGAACTGTTATCACAAATGATTGTAGTACATTTACTTTCTTCCAGACTCAGCTTCTCAATTATTCTCTTCATCCAAACAGTTTGACTAGCACAAGCAGCTGCAGCCATGAACTCTGCTTCTGTGGTTGAAAGTGTGACTATAGGTTGCTTTTTTGAGGACTAGGCAACACCTCCAGATCCCAACATGAAAACATAACCTGATGTACTTTTTCTGTCTCCTATATCTCCTACATAGTCACTATCTGCAGATCTAACCAGATGTTCACATCCTCCCTTCTTGTAGAAAACTCCAAGTTCAATTGTTCCTTTCAAGTACCTCAGTATCCTCTTGGCTGCCATCAGATGCAACTCAGTTGGTTTTGCCATGTACTTGCAAATTAATCTTACTGCAAACATCAAATCTGGCCTTGTAGCTGTAAAGTACATGAGGCATCCCACCATTTGCTTAAACAAAGTCTCATCAACACAAACCCTATTCTCATCTTTAAAGAGCTTACAACCTGGAACAATGGGATTATGAACTGAGTTGCTGTTCTCCATCCTAAACCTCTTCAACACCTCCAAAGCACACTTCCTTTGACAAATATAGATCCCATCTGACCTTTTGCAAAACTTCTATGCCAAGAAAAAACCTCATTCTCCCCATATCAGTCATGTCTAACTCCCTCAACATGGAACTCTTAAACTCAGCAAACATCAATTCATTATTACCAGTAAATATTAAATCATCAACATATAAACTGACAATGAGAATCTTACCTCCCTTATTCATTTTAATGAACAAAGTATGCTCATTTTAACACTTCTCAAACCTTTCACTTATGAAATGTGCTTCAATATGACTAAACCAAGCTCATGGAGCTTGTTTCAGTCCATATAGGGCTTTCTTCAACCTGTAAACTTTCAGAGGACTATTCTCCAGCTTATAACCCTTCGGTTGCTCCACATTCATTTCTTCATTAAGTTCTCCATGCAAGAAGGTGGATTTGATATCAACACCCTTTTTGAGTTGCTAGAGAGGCAATCATTCTAACCATGTCCATTCATGCAATTGGCTCAAATACTTCTATGTAGTCTATCCCTTGCTGTTGCACATATCCCTTTGCCACCAAATCAGCCTTCAGCTTGTCCACTTCTCCATTCTCCTTGAGTTTGGTTTTATAAACCCACTTCACTCCCATCTTCTTTGCACCTTTAGGAAGATCAGTAAGTTCCCATGTGTTGTTCCTTTCTATACCCTGTGTCTCCATGTCCATAGTTGTCCTCCATTTGTCATGCTTCACTGCCTCCTCAAAATGCACTGGATTTGTTGAAGCAAACAGAGTCAAATTGACATTTGCATCTTCTTCTTCCGACTCCTCTGAAAGTCCTTCCCCAGTTATAGAATCTTTCATCCACCCTGGAGGTCCTCTGTTTCTTCCTTCTTTAGAACTAGATGATTCTCTTCCATTTTCACCATTTTGAGGACTACAAACTGGTCCAACAACTTCTTCTTTACTCACTCCTCCCTCATTCCTTACGATCACCGCCTCATTATCTTCATCATCCCATTCGAAATCAACCATTATGGGCTCTTCATAACTGCTATCCCAGCTCCAAGACTTATCTTCCTCAAACACTACATCTTTGCTAACTACAATCTTCCTTGCAACTGGATCATAGAGTCTATATGCTTTAGACTCTTCACTTACTTCTAATAACACACAAGCAATGCTCTTTGCATCTAGCTTTTTAATTCTCAAATCAGGAACATGCACATGCGCTACACATCCGAAAACTCTAAAGTACTCAACTGAGGGTTTACTTCCACTCCAGGCTTCCTCAGGTGTTTGATTCTTCACAACTGATGCAGGACTCCGATTCAGAACAGGTATTGTCCAATTCACAGCCTCTGGCCAAACAGTCTTCGGAATCCTCCTTTAGAAAGCATGCATCGAACCATGTTCATCATAGTTTGATTTTTCCTTTTCGCTACTCCGTTCTGCTGTGAAGTATATGCTGTAGTCAATTGCCTTCTGATGCCATGCTCTATGCAGAATTCATTGAACTCAAGTGATGTGAATTCTCCTCCTTAATCTGTTCTCAAACATTTAATATAGCCTCCTACTTCTTTATGAACACAACTCTTAAAACGTTTGAAAATGCTTAATGCTTTTGATTTCTCTACTAAAAAATAAGTCCATGCTTTTCTAGTAAAGTCATCAATGAAGCATATAATGTACCTCTTCTTACTATTAGAGGTGGGAGAGATTGGTCCATAGAGATCAGCATGAACAAGATGGAGCCTTTTTGTGGCCCTCCAATTGCTCTTCTTTGGGATTGGATCTCTGTGTTGTTTTCCAATCATGCAGTTTGCACACACTGTTGTTGGAGTTCTAAATTGAGGTAACCTATGCACCATCTTCTTAAATTGGAGAGTCCTCATTCCCTTGTAGTTTAAATGTCCGTAGCGACAATGCCATAAGTGTGCTATATCCTGTGTGGAGGTGTCGAGGCAAGCTGGCTTCTATGATAGTGATTTTTCCAGCAACACAAACATCCGATTTGTTGACATCTCAGTTTGTATTATGAGCCCTTTCTCTGGATGATAAATCTTGAGCATTCCATGTTGAATGAGAATCGCCAACCCTTTTTCTTGTTGTTGACCAATGCTCAACAAATTGTTTTTTAGTTCAGGCACAAAACATGCTTACTTCACTAACAACATGTGTAAAGCCACTTACTTTCAATCTCACATTGCCTTTTCCTAACACATCCATCTTTGTGTTATTTCCCAGCTTTACCTTCTGCCTGTAGTCCTCATTTAGATTATCTCTTGTCACCAGCCATATGGTTGCTACATCCAGAGTCTAAGAACCAGACATCTTACCTTCGAGCATAGTTTATCTCCACATATGACATGAGTAGCATCTCTTCTTCTTCTTCCCTTAGTTCAGCATATTTGACGTCCTTAGCCCAGATTGGACAATCAGACTGAAAGTGTCCAAGCTTGTGGCATTTAAAGCATTCCACTGTTGCTTTGTTGTAGGGCTGGCATCTCCCTCTTCCTCTACCTCTATACTCACCTCGACCCCGTCCTCTTGCACCAAACTTATCTTCATAACTGATCTTGAGTGCTTGTTCTTCTCCTGTATGTTGTTGCAATTTTTGTTCATGAACAATCAAAGAACTCTATAGCTCATCAATGGAGAGTTGATTGATGTATTTGGACTCCTCAATCGAGCAAATGGCATAATTGAACTTCTCACCTAGCGATCTGAGAATTTTCTCCACCACTTTGACATCTTGCATTTGCTCCCCATATATTCTCATCTTGCTAGCCAATGACAACACTCTTGAAAAATACTTAGAGACTCCTTCTCCAGTCTTCATCTCTATAGTTTCAAACTCTTTGTGGAGAGCTTGTAAATGTGACCTCTTGACCCTAGTACCCCTTTCAAACTTCTTTTTCATAGACTCCCAAATTTGTTTGGAAGTTGTCTTCACAAGAATGGTCTCCAATATCTTCCGATCTATGGCCTGAAAGAGGAAGTTTTTCACTTTTAGATCTTTCAGTTTCAATTCCTCTTATTTTTTCGCTGTGCATCTGTCTACACAGATCCATTTGCTGGCTTATCATAGCCAGTCTTCGTAAAGATACCTATCCTCTTGTGTGAACTTCTTCTGCCTGGAATGAATCACTCACAGCAAGGAAGACAAAGAACGAGTATGATAGAAAGATTTGTTTTTGAAATTCACCTAACTAGGGCTATGTCTCCGTGCAGAGGCACTCCTCAAAGTTTCACTAGACAGAAGAGTTTAGGTACAAGAATGATCTTCTCAAGATCAGAGTACAAAAGGAGTGAAAACTCTCATTGAAAAATCAAACCCTCAAATTTTTCTTCTCATTTCTCCTCTTTACACTTTTCCCGCCTCTAGCTCTTCTATTCCATCTATTCTATTCTCTCTGTTTCTCATAGCAGAATTTTTCTTTATATATAAATTTCCTTCTGTCTCGAAATTCCTCTCTCGAGTCTCGAATCTCGAATCTCGAATTCCTTTTGTCTCGGATTCTCTTCTCTCCATCATGGAATCTCTCCGTCTCGAATCCTCCTTGGTCTGTCTTGAAATCCCTCTCGAGTCTTGAATTCCCTTTCTCGAATCTCGAATTCCATTTCTTGAGTCTCGAATTCCGTTTGCAGCATATTCCTTCTGTCTCGGATTCTCTTCTCTCCGTCATGGAATCTCTCTATCTCAAATCCTCCTTGGTCTGTCTCGAAATCCCTCTCGAGTCTCGAATTCCCTTTCTCGAATCTCGAATTCCGTTTCTTGAGTCTCGAATTCCGTTTGCAGGCTTCACCCGTCAACAATCTCCCACTTGAAGATAAATATACCTGATTCACCGTGCAATTTTGCAACAATCTTCTTTACTTGTGCCTCTGCAATACTCCTCATCAATTAACATGGAGTAACACCAATGGTGGTAGTACAAAAAACATGTTTTTCTCTGTCTACTACCTTGGTCAACATATCAGCAGGGTTCTTTGAGCCATCAATCTTTTGTAGCTTTAACTTATTATCCTTCAAAGCTAACCTGATGAACTGATAACGCTTCTTGATATGTCTCGTCCTTGAGTGATACGCTGCGTTCTTAGCTAAGTACATTGCGCTTTGACTATCACACTACAATGTACTAAGTGGCTGCTTTCGATGTAGCTCCTCCATGTACTCTTGTGACCACATGATTTCCTTGGAGGCTTCTGTGATCGCCACATACTCTGCTTCTGTCGTCGATAGCTCCACCAGCTTCTACTGTTGAGATACCTAACTCATTGCTGTACTTGCAACTGTAAAGACATATCTCGTGGTACTCTTGCCACTGCCCGAGTGATCTAAATCCACAAAGCCTTCCAATTCTACTGATGTGTTACCATAGCAAAGAGAGTAATTTGGTGTACCTGCTCTTTGCTTATGTTCTGCAAATATCGACTTACTACTCCCACTGCTTGCGCAATGTCTGGTCTCATGCTCACCATGGCATACATCAAACCTCCCACTACTGATGCATATGGAACTACTGCCATTTCATCCTTTATAGCTGGAGTGCTCGGACACATGTCCTTGGAAAGTTTGAAGTGACTCGCTAGAGGAGTCGCAACCGGTTTTGCCATGTCCATGTTGAATCTTTTCAACACCTTGTGCACATAGTCTTCTTGTGACAGCCATAACTTCTTGTTTTTTCTATCCTTGATGATTTTCATGCCTAATATATTCTTGGCCTCTCCCAAGTCTTTCATAGCAAACTATGATGCTAGCATCTTCTTCACTTCAGCAATTCTCTTCTTATTTGAACTAGCCACCAGCATGTCCTCCATATACAAAGAGAGATATATAATATCACCATTGCTATACTTGCGAAGATAAATGCAATGATCAGACTCACAGTGTGCAGATCCTTTTTCTTCCATGAAACCATCAAACTTCAAGTACCATTGTCGCGGAGCTTGTTTCAAGCCATACAAGCTTTTCTTCAAGCGACATACCATGTGCTCCTTACCTTTGACCTCGAAACCTTCAGGTTGTGCCATGTACAACTCTTCATCTAAGTCACCATCTAAAAACGTTGTTTTTACGTCCAACTGCTCAAGATGAAGGTCCTCCACTGCAACAATGCTCAGCAAGACTCTTATCGATGTCATCTTCACTACCGGTGAAAAAATTTCAGAGTAGTCAATCCCTTCCTTTTGAGAAAAACCCTTGACTAGAAGTCTGGCCTTATGTTTGATACTCCCATTAGCTTCATTCTTGATCCTGTACACCCATTTGTTCAATAAGGCCATTTTTCCTGCAGGTAACTTGGTCAGCTCCTAGGTCTTGTTTTGAAGTAACGAGCTAATCTCGTCTCTCATGGCACGCTTCCACTGCAAATGAGATGTATCTTTCTTTACCTCATCATAGGTCTCCGGTTCTCCCAAATCTGTGTTCAAGACATGGCTCAGAACAATATTTGATGATGGATCAAATATTTCTTTCTGCTTTCTCACACGTGTGGACCTTCTCAAAATAGGTTCTTCGAAGTTGCTGGTCTGCTCTGAATCATTGTGTTCCTCTTGAACTGGCTCCTTACTGATAATAGGTTCATCTTGAACCTCTTCTTCAGATGCACTCTGATTTGCTGGAGTCCTTTTCACGGGCACCGTATCTAACTCAACATATTTTGATTCTTTGGCTTCTCCATGCTTTGCCTGGCGATCCTTGTACATCTTTTCTTCATGGAATATCACATTCCAGCTGCTAATGACTTTGTTATTCTCGTAATCTCAAAGTCTGTAACCATACTCATTGCCACCATATCCGATAAAGATGCACTTTTGGGATTTAGCATCAAGCTTCTTCCTATCCTCCCTGTCTATCAAAGCATATACAATGCAACCAAAGACCTTTAGATAGGAATAATTTACCCCTTTTCCAGACCATCTCTCTAGTGGTATTTCTCCATCCAACTCACTAGATGGACTTCTGTTGATAAGGTAAACAGCTGTATCAACTACAGCAGCCCACAAGTGTAGTGGAAGACCAGCATGTAGTCTCATGCTCTTCCTATCCTCCCTGTCTATCAAAGCATATACAATGCAACCAAAGACCTTAAGATAGGAATAATTTACCCCTTTTCCAGACCATTTCTCTAGTTGTATTTCTCCATCCAACTCACTAGATGGACTTTTGTTGATAAGGTAAACAGCTGTATCAACTACAGCAGCCCACAAGTGTAGTGGAAGACCAGCATGTAGTCTCATGCATCTCGCACGTCCTAGAATGGTCCTATTCATTCTCTCAGCAACACCATTCTCTTGAGAAGTTCTAGGAACAGTCTTCAACCCATGTATGCCTTGCTGACACAAGTGGTCTGCAAATTCCTTGCTTGTGTATTCAGCTCCATTGTCTGACTTTAGACATTAAATTTGACAGCCTGTTTCCTTTTCTACCATGGTCTTCCACATTTTGAACATCCCAAAGACTTCTGATTTTTCTTTGAGAGCATAGACCCAAGTCTTCCTTGTTGCATCATCAATGAATGTAACAAAATATCTCTTACCACCATAAGAGAGCTCCTGAGCTGGTCCCCATACATCAGTGTGAACCATCTTTAGCTTTTGACTTTTGTTTTGTCGACCATTCAACTGAAACTGACTGCCTTCTGTTTTCCATAGATGCAGGTCTCTCAAAAGTCTAGCTCAACCTTTTGCAATCCTAGAAGTAGCTTTCTTGAGTGTAACTGCTTTACACCCTTTTCACCAAGATGTCCCAACCGATGATGCCAAAGAGTAGACAGATTTCCTGTAGCTACTGTAGCTGTAACCATATCCCTGATATTGTCTCCTTTGAGAAGTTAAAGTGTACCTGTACGCTTTCGCTTTGCTACTACTCTTGCTCCTGAGGTTATCTTCCACTCTCCGAACCTAAAGGTTGTGACCAGACTTTCTTGGTCAAGTTTACTGGTTGAGATGAGGTTTTTCTTCAGTTCTGGTATGTGTCTGGTTTCACGCAAGGTTAGGTGTCCTCCACTTGAGACATTCACAATCACAGTCCCTTTTTCGACAATCAGACATGTGTGTCTGTTTCCCGAACCACTTGTCCAAAATCTCCACTGACATAATTAGCAAATTGTTCTCTCTATGAGGTGTAGTGGAAAGAAGCACTGGAGTCGATAAACCACTTGTCTGACGTCGAGTCAAACCTTGCAGACAAACACAAGTTTTCTAGCAAGGGTTCACACTGACCGCATTTCCTCCTTGATTCTCATCTTGCAGCTTTTTCTTGTAGGCTTCACATTGAAACCTTCGGTGTCCAATTTTGTGGCAATACCAACACTCATCTTTTACTCTCGACCTCTTAACTCTTGACTGTGATCTTCCACGCCTGCTGAATTTTACTCTACTATTGCTTCGTCCATGATTCTCCACAGCCAATGTCATAGAAGACGTGGATGCTGAACAATCATCTCCATTCGAGGCTTTCCTTCGCATCTCTTCATCCATGACGCTACTCACAGCATCATCCAAAGTCAAGCCATCCTTCGTGGTGCTTGAAATACCTTGCACTGCAGTGTTGTAGCTCTTTGGAAGGGAACACAAGAACAGTAAAGCCTGAAGCTTTTTATCCAATTTTATGCAAGCGTATTCCAACTGATCTGTGACTTGTGTAAAGTTGTTACTATGCTCTGCTACAGACCACCTATCAGATAGCTTCATATTAACCAACTTGTTCAACAAGAAGACCTGATTTGATGTAGATGGCTTCTCATAAATATTTGAAAGAATATCCATGGCTTCCTTCGCAGTCTTTGCTTTTGCTCTGTGGTAGCCCATCTTCTTCGTTAATCCTAAACGAATCGCACCCAACGCCTTTCGATCAAGGACTTTCCATTCAGATTCTGCTTTTGGATCCTCTTCTGCCATCTCAGGTTTCCAACCGTCAAGTGGTAGATAGAGATCTTTCTAATAGAGATAGTCCTCGATTTGAAGTTTCCACCATTCGAAATCCTATCCATCGAACCTATTGATACAGATTTTATCATCTGCCATACTTTTTGCTTTCAATCGAGCTTCGTCGAAAACCCTCAATGTTCTCGATTAGGCAAACCCTAAGCTCTCTGATACCAGTTGTAGGGATAACTATCCTCTTGTGCGAACTTCTTCTGCCTGTAATGAATCACTCACAGCAAGGAAGACAAAGAAAGAGTATGACAGAAAGATTTGTTTTCGAAGTTCACCCAACCAAGGCTACGTCTCCGTCCAGAGGCACTCTGCAAAGTTTCACTAGACAGAAGAGTTTAGGTACAAAATGATCTTTTCTCAAGATCAGAGCACAAAAGGAGTGAGAACACTCACTAAAAAATCAAACCCTCGATTTTTCTTCTCCTTTCTCCTTTTTACACTTTTCCCGCCTCTCGCTCTTCTATTCTCTCTGTTTCTCATAGCAGAATTTTTCTATATATATATTTCCTTCTGTCTCGAATCTCGAATCTCACAAATCTCGAGTTCCTTCGGTCTCGGATTCTCTTCTCTCCGTCTCGAATCCTCTTTGGTTTGTCTCGAAATCCCTCTTGAGTCTTGAATTCCGTTTCTCGAGTCTTGAATTCCGTTTGCAGTATATTTGGCTTCACCCGCCAACATTCTCCACCAGCCTCCATAATTACATAGATCGCAGTAAGTTTTCCAGCAACATGCTCCAATGGTCATAGTGACCATCAAAGTGAGGAATGGATGGCTGCACAAAACTCCCTTTATTAGTCATCTTCTCTGTTACTACAAGAACGTCAAAGACTCTGCTGCTTTGATTTTCTTAGCCCAGTGCTGGCTTTGATACCAAAAATGTTAAGAACAAAATAAAGTTTCTCAACAATTCTGGGAATGACTTGAATCTTATTAAACAATCTTGGTCCTATAAATAGCCTTTTACAAACTTAACAGAATGAGAAAAATTAGCTCACTTTTCTCAATGTGAAGAGTGCAACTAGAAATTAGGAAACACCACTCAGGTACCTGAAAGACTAGGACTTATTCAAATAGAATACAAAGACTTTCTCTGCACCTTCTGCCTTTGAGACTACAAAGTCGAAGAAAGTTACTCGTTCAACTACAAAAAAATCCTAAATGGTTTAATGAAGCTTCTATAACTGATGATGCAAGGAAAAAACTTAGTCTCTGTTCAATGAAGGGACTGCTCTTAACATTGTTTCCCCTGCACCTCTTCAAGGTTCTGCCCCAAACTTTGAAGTGATGGAGAACTTTCAATCTTCTTTCTTCAGAGATTCGTCAAGTGTTGTTAATGATTCAATGGCCATACTTAAGGTCAAATTTGCAATGACTCAGGGGAAATCAGCTATGCCTTTTTCTACTTTTGGAGGGTGACTAGTTGCTTGGGTCATTGAGAGGCACTACAATGATTTAGCTGATCATGCCTTTGGTTCTATGAGCTCAGTTCTTCCTACACCCTGGAATCCGAAGTTTTTGATTACTGGGGAGGACTCTATCACCCAGTGGCTTCAATATTGTTCCTTTCTCCTAGAAGGGTTCACCAGAAGGGAGAGGGAGATTGGGGCTAAGCTTACAAATTTTGATCTGGAGGAATTGGCTCTTTTTGGAGCTTCTGTGGTAGGGTCCATTACTATTCTCTTTTGCTCTATTCTCTCTTCTTTTTTATTTGATTTGATGAGAGATTCCTTTTTGTAGAATTCTATGGTGACTTGGGAGTTGATGTCGAAGGTTTTGAATAACTCTGGTCATGTCCAAGATTTGAACACTAATGAGAGGTTGAGATTTGATAATAGCGAGTTAAGGAATGATGTTGACAACAAAAACCATGATCTTGAGTGATTGAATGAGTTGGCTACCACTCTCTCAAAACAATTTAAGATGTTGGAAGGAGATAAGGAGATCTAGTCGCTTGAGATAAAAAGAGTCAAAGGGCGTCAGGATTTATGCCCAAAAGATTATCATTATCTGAAATAATGTGTAAAAGATTAATCTTTATAAATACATTTATACATATTAGCACAACATGCAATAAGATCCAACTTGATTTAAATAGGTGATCTGTGTGTTGGGATGTTCAACATAGTAAGGTGCGGATCATTGGAAGTTTAAATCATAAGGAATTAATTCTTGGCCGATTAATGGAATTGGACGTTTCATTGAACAAAGGTCATAATACATTAGTTTCTTTTAAGTAGGGTAACTTACTTTTAGTCATTGGTTCATGCTCCTGGATTATACGTTTTAGCACATTTTGCATGTGCAGAATATTACCATTTAGTGATTGTTCTTTAAAGGTGGTATCAAAGAAGAGAGAACTAATATCACTGTTGCTACTGTCAGGACACATCCCTATGACATGAGTATATGTTGGTGGTCTGGCGAAGCCAATTCCTTGTGCTTTGATATGCTATAGGTGAGATCTCATTATGGAGATCAATAGCATTGTATGTTAGGTACTTTGAGTTAGTTAATTAAGACAGGCTCATACAATAGGGTCTCTATGCCATTTCATTTATGCGATGGATTAATCACTCCCTTATGTGTTGTTCTTAGTTAGATCATTGAATCCAAGGCCTCAGTAGGACAATTGTTATTGTACTAAATATTCTTCTAGTGAGTATTCATTGTGATTAAATGGTAATAGAACTAGATACCTAAGGATGGTAGATGTTATTGAATTAGGTGATAGTACACGATACTTTGGCTCAATAGTGGGTGTTACGTAGAAGGACAAATGTGTCATTGCACCTTCATGTGATCTCAAAATTGACATAGATTCTTCATTCAAAATCAATCAAAGACACACCCATTTGAGATCATTCCCAAGTCTTCATAAGAGGTTTGATGCACGATAATTTTCGATTTCCTACAGTTCTTGAATGATCGGCTGGGTCAAAAATTATAAAATTCTATCTAATTAAGGAAATAAAATTATAAAACAAGCTTGATCTTGCTTGTCTACTTGTTCTGCGTCACTAACCTCCTTTCTTTCATAAGCAACTTCATATGAGATCTTCCATGAATTATCCCATGCCATGTATGCTCCTTGGTCTCCATCACCAACCTCAAAAGACTATGCTCAACGTTTCTGGTTCGCACTCGCTTTATACTTCGCATATGACGCCTTCAACTTGGCCCTAATCGAAGCATGAATTTTCTTTAATTTATCCACTCTGTCATCAATCCGCTTCAACCCTTTTCCCTCGGTTTCAATTAGCTCAAGGTCAAGAGGCCCTCTTGGATTAAATCCATATAGAACCTGAAAAGGAGAAAATCCAGTAGAACGGTTGACAGAAGAATTGAACTCAAACTCCACCTTCGGGCAACACAAATCCCAACATATGAATTCGTGCACATTAGCTCGTAGCAAGTTCCCCAGACTCCTGTTAACCACCTCAGTTTGTTCATCTGTCCGTGGATGATATGGGCTACCACAGCTGAGCTTAGTTCTGGATTTCTTCCACTACGGGCTACCATAGCTGAGCTTAGTTCCAAATTTCTTCCACAAAGATCGCCAAAAGAGGCTCATGAATTTGGTATCCTTGTCTGAAACTATGGAAGAGGGTAATCCACAGTGTTTGACTACTTTTGCAAAATAGAAATCCACCACTTTTGCAAAATAGAAAACTGACCATCTTGCTGAACCTATTAACCACGACCATAACAGAGTCTATCCCCTTGATGTTCTTGGCAAACCAACCACGAAATCCATGGACACAGCTCTCCACGGCTCTTCTGGAATAGGCAATGGCATGTATAGCCCCTGGTTCGTGTCTGTCCCTTTTGCCTCTTGACAAACACAGCATCTCTCACAAAGGTCTTTACATGTCTATGTCATTTTATCTCTCCTGAAGTGGCCTTGGTTATGCAACTCCTGAATGATCAACATATGAAGTGAAGTGTCAGGAATGTACAAAAAATTACCTCGAAACAAGTACCCATCATGAAGAACGAAGTCCTTCTGTGTTCCTGCCTCAACTTCGGCAATAATGTCCCAGAAGGGCTCATCCTTGCCAACATCGTCTTTCACACTCTCAAAACCGAGAGTATACACCTGCATAGCACCAATTAGCAAACTTCGTCTACTCAGTGCATCAGATACCTTGTTCAAAGTACCCGACTTGTGCTTGATGCTGAACATGTATTCCTGCAAAACCTACTTCTCATGCCTAGAACTTAACTGGTGCTGTCCTTGCAATAATTTCAACACCTGATGATTCAAGTACAGAAGAAACTCCCGGTGTATCAAGTAATGCCTCCAATGCTGTAGAGATCTCACAATGGTGAAGAGCTCTAAGTCATATACTGAATAAGTCAGCTTTGTTCCTCCAAGTTTCTCACTGAAGAATGCAACAGGTCTTTCGTCTTGGTTAAGTATTGTCCCAAGCCCCTTCTTTGAAGCATCACAATCGACTTCGAAAACCTTGTCAAAATCCGGAAGAGCTAGCAACAACGCATGTGTCAATCTGTCCTTCAGTTCGTCAAATGCCTCCTGTGCTGCATCACTATATCCGAACTTTTCCATTTTCAACAGATCTGTCAAAGGAGTGATTGCCTCACTGTACCTCTTTAAGAATATCTAATAGAATCCAGCAAGACCCGGGAAGGATCTAATTTCAGTCATGGATATAGGTGCTGGCCACTCAGCAATTGCTCACACCTTGCTCTCATCTGGTAGAATCCCATCTCCAATCACAACATACCCCAGAAATATGAGTCTGTCGACCATCCAAGTGCACTTGATTTCACGCATCACGGTCAAGAATTCGGCAACATGATGAACATGCTCCTTTGCTGTCTGGCTATAAACCAAGATGTCGTCAAAATACACAATAACAAGAGAGTTGAGTAACAGTCGCAATACCTGGTTCATCACTCACTTGAAAGCGCTTAGTGCATTTGACAACCCGAATGGCACCAACCATTTGTACAGCCTTTCCTTTGTCTTGACGGCTGTTTTCCGCTCGTCTCCTGGCTTCATTCGGATTTGATGATATCCACTTTTCAAATCAATCTTCGTGAATACCCTAAATCCACTTAATTGGTCGAGCATGTCGTCCAGCCTTGGAATGGGAAATCAGTACTTCATGGTAATTCTATCCATCGATCAGCTATAGATATACATCCTCCACGACCCATTCTTTTTCGGCACCAGAAGAGCTGGCCTCGCATAGGGGTTGATGCTCTCTCGTACAAAGCCTTTGCCCAAAAGATCTTGGATCTACTTCTTCAACTCCTCATGCTATTGCGATGTCATCTGATAATGAGCTTTATTTGGCAACATGGATCCTGGAATTAAGTCAACACCGTGCTGGATATCTTGAATTGGCGGTAATCCATTAGGAAGCTCATTCGGCACAACATCTTGGAAGCTTTCCAAAACTTTTGGCTTCTGCTCCTCATCTTTTCCGAAACTCTCAGCCTTTCTTATCAAAGCAAAACATACTTCTTCCCCTTCTAATTTCGTCTCAAACTCCTTACTTGGCAAGCAGATCTCCTGCTGCATCCTGAAGTAGCTTTAGAATCACTTTTCTTCTCTCCGGCTGTAACATATACATATGGGTGTACCCATTGTACACTGCCTGATTGTCAAACTAACGACAAAAGGTTTTCCCAAGATTATGTGCATTGCATCCATAGGAAGAACATCCGTCGTGATTGTTGCCTCATACTGTGGTCCAGGGGACAAATTAACTCTGCTGCGATGATTGACTTGGATATTCGAATCTTTGTTGACCCAACCGAGCTTGTAAAGATGAGGGTGGGGTTCGGTTACCAATCCCAGCTTCCTCACAGCTTCTTCGGCAATCACATTCTCCATACTCCCGGAGTCGATGATCACCCCACAAGTCTTTCTGGCCTTAAAGCACTTTGTTGTAAAGATATTGTGACGACGTCGATCTTTATTCGACTTATGTGCTAGGGACATCCTTCGCATGACCAGACTCTCTCCCTATATGCAATTAGGGTCTATCATGCACATATCATCTTCTACGTACTCCTCATCTTCTGGAAACTCCTAAACATACTCCTCCTTCAGATACTCATCCATGTACAACTAGGCTCGGGCCGTTGGGTACTCATTAGCTTAATGCCCGAGGTTGTGACACTGGTAACAACGAATGTTGGCTCTGCTATTGCCCGTTCTTTGCTGGGAACTTGATGCAACATTCGGCATGGGAGCTATTGGTGGAGGTGCAATATTTGGTTGCTTCCCTACTGGTGACATAATCCTACTATTGCCACTGGACTGATTTGGCGTAAAACCTCCTCATGCCGGAAATCCCCGATTTCACATTAAGCTTTTTTCCACACTGTGCCTTCATCTGAGCATCTCCGACGCTATCAATTCGATGAACAGACAAAGCATCTTGAATCAGTAGCCTCAAACCATGCAAGTACATGACGACCAATCTCGACTCCGCCTCTCTCAATCAATTTCTTGCCACTAGCAGATATAACTCTGTCATATACTCCTTGACATTGCGGCCCTCCCTATGTCAATCCATGCAATTCTGCTTAGAAGGCCTGCTCATGGTTCGGTGGTAGGAACTCTCCATTCATCTCTTGCTTCAAGGCTGGCCATGACGCAATTGGCGGCCTCCCATCCATGTATCGCCGGTAGTGCGGCACATGCCACCACGCTGCAGCCCTATCTTTGAACCTAATGGTGACAAGTGGGACTTGCTTGTCCTAAAGTATCTCTTTTAGGCAAAAAACATCATCCACCCGTAGGGTCCAGTTTGCATACTCATTCAGACTCAATCCTCCCTTAAACTTCGGAATTTCAATTCAAAATCCACCCTCCCATCTATTCAGATTTACCTCATGATTCGGTTGGCATTCGTGCTTTCTTGGAGGAATTAAGTCATGGTGATGTTGCTGCCCTCTTTGGATTGATATATCATCAACATTGCTGACTTGCCCTCCTCCATTACTGCCGACACCTCCATGTTCTTGTTGAGGTTGAGCATGATTTGGAGCTTCTAATTGCGCCATCATGGCCTGTAGCACCTCCATCATCTGCTGTTATGCTGCTACAACATCACGAAGAGAAGGTTTTTCATTATTTCGTTAAATTCCAAAATTTATTTTTTTGAAATAGGTTTTTTTTTGACAAGTAAGGAATTTTCGGTTTTGGTGATGGTGGTGGCAAAAATTTTTGATTTTGGTGTTTTTGGTTCGATGATGGTGGTGGCTAAAATCAAATTAAGTGGATCAAAGCTTTCATAATGGTTCATGTAGGACAATTTTTGATTTCCTGTAGCTCTTGAATGATCGGCTTAGTTGAAAATAGAATTCTTCCAAGTTGGTTTTCGAAAAGTTGATGAGAAAGAAAATTGGATGTTTTCTGTGATCACTCACGAATTAAGTGCAGTTGAATTTTCAATTCAGGGCAATACGAAAGTAGAAGAAAACAAGGAAGCAAATTTTCGTTCTATTTCAGAAATCAAAGAAGGAATTCGAAAATAACTAAGTTTGCTTGTAATGAGACCCTAAAACAACTTTTAAAAGGAATAGGAAACTTAAAGGGTGTTAATCATAAACCTAATTGCAATAATCTAATAGTAATAGGAAACAAAAAATTAATAAACGCTAAGTCGGCCCAACCCTAATTCGGATGCTGGGCCTTAAGCCGTTTTTACCGGTGGATTTTTGTGGACTTCGCTGGAGTTGGTCTGATTGGCATGGCTTGTTGGTCCTAACTGGTTTGGATCGGAACAACCTACGTTTCAACCGCCTTAGTCTGCACATCACCGTCCTGGTTTGATTGGTCCGTAACATCCTTGAGTTGGATCGGTTCATTGATGTCCTCATCAAGGTTCAAGCTAGATTACCAATGACCATAATTGTCTTCCAATATGATCTATTAGTATGGATTTTCATCAATCTAATTCAATTACGTAAGCTAAGTGTTGAAGAATTCAAGAGTCTCATTAAGAACCCTGGAAGAGCTATTAGATGAACATTCAAGAAAAGAGGAGTTTAATCCACAAGGATTCTCTCAATTAAAATAAAAGTGTTTGTAGGTAACTTGTCTTCCAAATTACAAATAGAGAGCTATTTATAGTCTCAACAATAAGTAGCCCCAATAATAAGTAAAGACCTAGCTAACAGTCTAAAATAGCCTAAAAGATAAAGAAAAGTCAATAAAATGAAGTGAAATCGTCTAAATAGGGTCAAGATCGCATTAAGGATAAAATTGGGGAGAGGGGCAGTCCGCGTCAGTTCAGGGGAGGCCAGCACAGGATGAAGTGTCGAGTGGCTATTGAAAATTCTAGTAGCCATCCGGCGCTGTGATCCAGCACCGGCTGGTCCACTATTGACCTCATGATGGTGCTTTGGCATGCCATCCGATTGTTCCCTTTGCCATCTTGACGCCGCACTTGTTTCGCATCGTGCCAACTTCTTCCCAAGCCTTCTTGGGCTCTCCAACTTGATTTCCAAGGCTCCCAAAGGGCTTGTTTTTTCATTGGACACTTCTCATTGATGTCCTCTATCATCCATAAGTAGAATTCCTTCCTTGGTTGCTCTTTATCCATCAATGGTAGTTCTTCAAAGATTGTTGCATCAATGCCAACATTGCTTCTTTCATCTTCAAAGTATCATTCTTATACTTGAAGTATAAGTCTTTATATGCATGAATCAATTTCTTCATCTTGTAACACTTCAATCCATTCATTGAATCTCCCCTTGAAGCTCATCTTCTTTAGAATTGAACTTAAATCTTCTTATCTCCTCATGTGATAGCTCTCATGAGTTCTCTAATATCTTGATAGCTCCTTGATATCCATCATTCCCCCACACCTCAAAAGGATTCGACCTCGAATATTTAAGACATACATAGAAAAGAGAATGATTACTAAAATGGTTTGAAGAATTAAAAGAATACTTACCAAGTAACTTCAAGTCATCTTTCAAGGAAGTTAGAAGGTGTTAATGCCTTACCATACCCTTTTTTAAAGGTGGTGGTCTCTCTTTGATAGATGTGTATTCCTTTTGATCTTCAATAAGCTTATTAGAGAAACATCATCGACAAGGAATATGAACCATTTGGAATGACCAAGAAACCAATTTCTATCATTCAATGCATATGACAATAAGGCATTAAATCCCAATGGTCTATGACCCCATAAACCATGATATGTAGTTTCTCTAAACCTAGGATTCGAAGACATTATGCTCAAGACACAATCAATCACTTAACATAGCATACATGTGTCCTCCATCAAAAGCAACAAACATATGTATAAAAGGAATAAGAAAATACTCTTCACATATGCTAAAACTCATCAATTTATCAGGATGGACATCATTATGCTCTCCTAAAAATGGGGGATTTCTAACAAACCTCAATAAATCTCTATTGGTGGCACAAAACATAGTCCATAACATCATATAATTCCATCCAATAAAGATCGGGCACATTGCATTCATTTGATCATTTAAGAACAATTCCTTGTCATGATCTTGATATGTCCTATCACAAGAATTCAACAAGTATGCTCCCAAGTGATTCTTAAGTTCCAACAAATCAAAGAAATCATCATGCTTAGAATTCTCAAGAACATGTAAAGTACCTTCCCTAGGCATAGTATTATGAAATTCACAAGGTTCTTCACAAATGTTCAACAAGCAATGATTCTCAATGAGCTTGGAATTTCTTCTCACATTAACAATGAAATAGATTTCACACAAGATAATCAATGACTTAGAATCAACAAGGAATAAACAACTAATACCGCAAAGATAGAAGTTTGAATCAAGAATGCTAATATCAAATATCCATAATAATCGATCATTCAAGACAAACTTTGAAATTTTATTCATGTATATCCCAAAGCCATGCTTGAACAAGACATTCAAGTATCCCAATTTCAAAGAATGTGACTCCAAGTAATTCTCATGAATATCAAGTATCAACAATTCACACATAGAATCCATAGGCATGAGCATAGCATTTTGACCAAGCAAAGAGTAAACATGCTTGTAAATTTCATCATGTATGATTTGTCTTGACACATCAAACACATAGTCACAAGCATATTCTTTCACAAGTGATTAATTCACAAACTCAAAATCCATAAAAGCTGTCACTAAACTCAAAAAAGTATAAGACATGCTTTCTCTAAATAAGAAATCATCATGATCAAGAAATTTTACTATAGCACCTTGCTTATGAACATCATAAGCATCTCTAAACACACACTTAGTCCTAAAAAGCAATCTTTCATGTTCAAATTTCAACAAACTATCACCAAGTGTAGAGATAAGAGTATACCACCTTAACATAGCATTCATCTTCCTTTTGTCATTGTCCTCCTTTATCTTATTTACTCCTTTAGAAACCTGAAAATTAGGAACAAGACAACTAGAAAATGAATGGTCAATGTTAGAAATGGGGATAAAATCCTCTTTGCTCCTTTTGAGAACCAAAGCACTCTCATTCCCTCTTTCTTTCTCATGAAAGAACTCTTTCTTGTTCACTCAAATCTAGTCTCTCAAAGACACTCATTTCTTTTTTCTCTACTACACTCTCATTTTTCATCTCTTTCTCTTCTTCTTTTCTCTCATACTCCTTTTCGCTCTCATGCTCTTTCATTTTTCACCTTATGTTCTTTCTCAATCTCTTTTGCTTGTCTCTCAAGATCTTTTTCTCTCTCAAGCTCTTCTTTCTCTTTTCTCTCCTTTTTCCTCTTTTCTTTCCTTCTAATATATTCCTCCTTCTTTTCCATTATTACATTAATCTTTTGCGTTACCTTCTTGAAGGTCTTCATTTGTTTATCTTCTTTATGAAGTGTCTCATTATCAACGACTTGCTTCTTCTGATTAGGAGTCTCTTCAATTGGCAATTTGTCACTTAGCTTGGATGTTAACTTATGCTCCTTGGGAATGGATTTCTCTTCTTTTGAACAAACTCCTTGCACCTTAGATGTTGAAGAAGGGCCATATGTTGAGTTTTCATAAGACTTCCCATGTGTTGACTTTCTCTTCTTCAATTGTCTTTCAACTTGAATGGCCATGTGAACCATATCTTCAAGATAGTCACAGTAGTATGGTTCATCTAATTCCCAAATATCTTGATTCAAGCCATTAAGAAATCTAGCATTTTGTCTTCTTCATACCCCACTATTTTAGCTCTTTCCAATGCAATCTTCAACTTTTCCTGGTACTCTTTCACATTCTTGGAGCCTTGAGTAATATTTTTGTACTAGAGTTTTGGTGCATTTCTTTCCTTCATATACTTTCTCAATAGTTCCCATGTAGTAATAAGCACTCCAAATCTTCTTCCCACCAAGCTAAGGCTTTGCTCTCAAAGCTATCAACAACTAGCTTCATCTTTCTCCTTCCAAGTAATCATCATTTTCAAACACAAGTTCTACATCTCTTTCCCAAGCAAGGTGAACTTCTAGATCAAATGTACCATAGAAATATGGGATGGTCATGTGATGGCTCCAAAGATGTCTAAAATGGCCTCCTTTTCTATCTTCCTGGCCTCCCTTCATTGTCATAGTAGTAACCGTCATCATACTCCCCATGTTCATATCTCCTTCTGAATGGATACATTTGTTGGCTTTTTCTTCCAACCCTTTGAAATGGCTCATACTTCTTAGAAGAACTAGGATGTGATGTCTCCCTTATTTCTCCATAAAAAGATTATTGAGATGAAGATTTATCCATGAAGTACCTACAAAATGAACAAATAAAGACAGGGGAATTTGTATATCCTCACAATCCACTTGTGCATCTCTCTTAGAAATGACTTTTTCTCACTCAAATGTGCTCACCCCCTTACTCCTTTTACCTTTCTTAGCTCTTCTTCAAGTTCTTAATGCAACTTCAAGAGTAGACAATTACTCAACAAGGTAACCAAATCAAACATCAAAAACTCAAAGCAAATAGTTCATGTCTTCCAACATGTAAGATTCAAAGATGTAAGAGTTTCAACAAAGATGGTCATTGAACACATGACAATAGATCAAACATTTAGAATTCAATGAAAATAGATGATAGGCAATTTATCAAACACCTTGAGGTCAAAGAGTTGTGATCCAAATTTTGAGAAATTTCAGTGTGATCAAGTGTCCTAATAACAAATTTTCAATAGGCAAATAGGTAATTCAATACAATATATCACAATTCAAGCTCTACCCATCAAATTGATCAACATAGCAATAGAATTCAACTTCACAAATGGTACCTCAACCTCAATTTTGAATTTTGATCACTTTTTTTCTTGATAGAATTTTTGAAATTTTTAGATTTGGAGATCTTTGATCTCACCTTTTTTTGTACTTTTTGTTTTTTATAGAGATGGTAGAAGAAGTAGAATCACCAAACAAATTGAACTGGCCTTTGATTTTTGGTCTTGGACACAATTCCACATTTCACAATGGTTCACAAGAAGAAAAACTAGGATTAATGTAAAAGAATAAACACAAAATCACATAAGATCATAGGATTTCAAAGAAACAACATGATCTTCACACTTTAACAAGAAAGCAAGTAAGATAGGCAAACCTCTTGATGAAAAACCTAAGCTCTGATACTAAAAAGATGATGTGATCTCAAAATTGACATGGATTCTTCATTCAAAATCAATCAAAGATGCACCCATTTGAGATCATTCCCAAGACTTCATAAGAGGTTCAAGCTAGATTACCAATGACCATGATTGTCTTCCAATATGATTTATTAGTTTGGATTTTCATCAATCCAATTGAATTACTATTGAAGAATTCAAGAGTCTCACTAAGAACCCTAGAAGAGCTATTAGATGAACACTCAAGAAAAGAGGAGTTTAATCCATATAATTATCTCAATTGAAATAAAAGTGTTTGTAGGTAAGTTGTCTTCCAAATTACAAAGAGAGAGCTATTTATAGTCTCAACAATAAGAAGCCCCAAGATGGATTAAAAACTTGGCTAACCTTCTAAAATAGCTTAAAAGACAAAGAAAAATCAATAAAATTAATTGGAATCGTCCAAATAGGGTGAAGATCACATTAAGGACAAAACAATGGAGAAGGGCATTCGACACCGATTCAAAGGAGGCTAGCACCGGATGAACTGTCGGGTGGCTATTGGAAATTTCAGTGGCCATCCGTTGCTATTATCAGGTGCCGACTTGTCTACTGTTGACCTTCTGATGGTGCTCGGTCAAGCTATTTGGTGCTTCTTCGTGCCATCTCCGAGCCACACTCATTTTGGCCCACGTCAACTTCTTCCCAAGCCTTCCTAAGCTCTCCAACTTGATTTCTGAGGCTCCCAAGGGCTTGTTCTTCTATTTCTTAGTCCTCATTGATGTCTTCTATCATCCACAAGTAGAATTCCTTCCTCGATTGCTCTTCATCCATCAATGGTAGTTCTTCAAAGATTGTTGCATCAATGTCAACATTGTTTCTTTCATCTTCAAAGTATCATTCTTAAACTTGAAGTATAAGTCTTTATATGCATGAATCAACTTCTTCATCTTGTAACACTTCAATCCATTCATTGCATCTCCCTTGAAGCTCCATCTTCTTTAGAATTGAACTTGAATCTTCTCATCTCCTCATATGATAGCTTCCATGAGGTTTCTAATGTCTTGATAGCTCCTTGACATCCATCACACCTATAGGTCAAAGACGAAGGATTGAGATTTATTTTAACAAGCATTCTGTTTCTACAACAATATATCATGGAGTACATAATCTTCTTATGGTGACAATAGAAGGTATTTTAGAATGACTAAATAAATTATTACTATGTAGTAAGGGTATTTTGGTCATTTTTTAGATTCATGAGCATTGCGTGTCTTAAAGTTCCTAATCTAGCCCCATTGTGCATGAATGATTTTATGTTATTCTTAAATAGGAGATTGGAGAAGGTATTATTTTTATTCTAGATAGTATTAATATTTAATCGAACAATTAATTAATCCTTGGAATTAATTATTTGGGCTTGAATAAAATTAATTAGTTATTTTATTTAATCCTATAATTAATTTGGACTTAGGTCCATAAGATTAATTATTGTTGGACTTGAATAAAATAATGGAGTGACTTGTTATTTTATTTAGTCTTATAATTAATTTGGATTTAGCTCCAAAAGATTAATTATTGTTGGGTTTTGAATAAAATAATGGAGTGACCATTTATTTTTATTAGTTGTAAAATTTATTTGAACTTAGGTGTATGAGATTAACTATTGATGGGCTAAGAATAAAGATAAATATTGTGTTTTTAATTAAAGGGTCAGAATAATTACATTGAGTTCATGATCCAATGAATAATTGTTAGACCTTTAATTAAACAAAAGGATTATTGGGCTCTTGGTCCATAGAAAACCCATATTTCTAATTTAGTTATTTTATAGGATCATTTACTTATCCAACAATAACTAGAAAAATTAGAGATTTATTCAGAAGCACTAGAAAAAATATTATAGACGTGATTTTCTTCAATCGACTATGCAGACTGTAGAGGGCAGCGAGAGGCATAGAGTAGATTCGGCTAATCCATCCATGGGTAGAGGCAGAATTGAGTCCTTCCAAGCTGCTTCGCACAGCATTGGAGATGGCTAGTTGGATACCTTGTGGTATTGAGCTACTCCGGTCGACGGCTTCATCGAATGCAGGCGACAAGGTGCTACCCAGAGACTCCAGCCGCTGTGCTAATAGATCTGGAAGGTTGGTGGCTGTTCAATTTGCAAAAACGGTGGTTGGTCATGCAGATGGGCAGTGGCATAGCAAAACTCATATTTGGTCAAAGATCATTGATGGCTAGGTTTTTCTTCTGGGAAGAAGAAGATGTTCAAACCCTAATTTGGGTTTTGGACAATTTGCAAGAACGTCCCACATTTATTCAAATTCCTAGTTTTGGGTCTTAAGTTTTTTTTATTAGCCCAATTAGGAGTTTTTAATTAGAGTTCTTTTGGGCCATTACTTTATTTATTTATTTAATGCTTTATATTTTGTGATATTAAAATCATGAAAATAAATAGAAGCCACTCTTAAACAAATATACAAGATCACATTTAATCAATTTGTTTGATTAATTAGTCACATAGGATAAAAACTAAAAAAGCATGAATTTAAATTTTTTATACTTATATATTTATTATGTGATGTATATCATTCCTATGGGAAACCTAGATTTGGAACGTTTTTAAAATAATTATTTTTAATTGGTTATGGTAACTAAGAAATCAAGAAATATAATTATAAGAACGATAATTAAAATTCTTTAAATAGTAAATATGATTATTTTTCAAATTAGAAATAGCCTAAATAATTTTCTTAAAATGTTTTAACCTTGACTTTATAAAAAAATGTATCATGGGCTATTATTTCTAAACGAAATAACCTACATGATAAACTATGGTAAGAATTAATAAAATAAAAGGTTTTTATAAGATTGAAATAACTATAAAAATTATATTTGCTTAAAGTTATACATTTTTAACATAGATATATAATTGAGTTATGTTTTCTAAAGAAATAAAATCAAGATTATATTTTATTATAAAATTTCCTCAAATAAAAGATTGAGAAAGAGAGGGTACAATAAATTATACCCATGGCTTCTGTTACGTATTTGTGTTAATGGATTATGGCTTTCTTGGATTACCCTGAGTGTGATCCTTTATAGGATGATTGTCCATCAGAACCTAGAAATTAATAGACAAATTAAAAGCTAATTTCGAGGATAAATGTTAGTGTCGGCCAGCCCATCGTTGGAGGCATTAATACTCGATTATCCATAGTTCATCATGAGTAGTGCCCAACCCATCGTTGGACCTTCTCTAAATTGATTAACTAAAAGATTTTAGTAAGTAATGGTTAAACACTCAACTTAGAAAAGCATTAGCCAGCCAACATAGCTCTCTTGCGTTTTCTAAGAGCCAAATATGGTTCTTAGATGTTGGTGCATTTGTTGCATAGATCAATATGCTAAGTCACCATACTATTGATTATAGTGGGAGAAACAACTATAGTCCAAGATAATATGAAAAGAACAATGTGATTATTTTTCACATTAAATTGCTTGTTTTATATGTCTATTTAAAAGTGATTTGTTTTTAACATTTACAGAATAGTTTTGGTAGGATCTCTATTTATCCAATGGTCAGTTTTCTCTTGTAGAGAAAGTTAACTAGAGCCAGTTATTTGGGCTAGAAAAGAGAATTGTTTAAGGTCCTAAATGTGTAAAAATGTGAATAACTTCTACATCATAGTCTATTATTATAAAAGAAAATTCTACTAAAGAACAATAGGATTCATATTCGGCATGGAAATATATTAACAAAGAATTAAATTCTTGATGTTAAATCTCTTGTCAAATCACTGTGCCATAATAATGAAGATGAGGATATTTTTACAAATATCGATGAGTCCCTTAGAACTAGATTCAGAATAAGGATTGATTCAGAAATTGCAAACTCCTTAGTAAATATCAAGTTGGCTAAAAAATCTTCTCATCGAGAATTTGTTCTCAAGGATATGAAGACTTATAATGAAGCTAAAGATCTTGATGTTCACGACAGAATTAGAGTTGATATATATTCAATCTTAAGACATCTACATCATTCCTTGAATTCATTATATAATTTTCTAGGAAGGTATTACCTCTTGATTGTTGATTTCCTTCACAGGAAGAATTCTTAAAGGAAATGGATAATGTAGAAAAGATTGAAGAGATCCAAAGCTTGTAGCAAAGACTTCTCCTATTGAGCCTAATCCTAAATGGAAGTGGACTCAAAGGAAGGAGAAGAACGTTCTATAGACAAGCTATGGAAATCGTTTCAATCCTCCTCGAAAATTCTTATATAATGATTGCAAGCCTAAGAGATGTTTTTCTTTTGGAAAAATCAGACACTAGTAGAAAGACTTTCCTGAGAGGAAATTCATACCTACAGATATTTTCTCAACTTGAAGTTCTTATTAATGATTGAATCTTTTCCTTATGGATGGTTGATTTAAGAATCATTAATTTTCTATGTATAATTCTATGTAGATTTTATAACAGAGGAACTCTAGTAAAAGATGAGAAAGCTTCTTAAAGATAGAAATGAATCTTGCGTTGGGTATTCTCACTTTGGGTTGTGATTTAGTGAAGGAAGACCACAAACAGACCTTCTCCAGGTATTTATTGGAGGGAAACCTAGAGAGGGCCAAAAAATACCTTTTCTTTCGGATATCAGATGGAGGATGAATAATGGAATCGTCATCTACGGTCATCGGCAAAGATCTCTGAACATTGCCTCTACTTTGTCCACAAGAATGGTAGCCCTCAAATTGTCACACGAACCAAGAAGAAGTTCCTGACATGATCGAATTGCTAGATTCAATCGTGTTAATTTTTTCCTATCTCATTTTTTTATAACTCTTTGAAAAATTTTATTTCTCTGGACAGACACTCTGACTAAAAAAGAACCAACAATCAGAAAAGAGACTCGTAAAATATAAAAACCTTAGAAGATTTCGTGCTAAAAAGTCTTCTGGATAAATCAATCTCATTTTGAATTTTAATTTGAATTCAAAATGAGTTGGCTATCAGAGAGTAACTGAATTAAAAATTTTGTCCAGGCACAACAAACCTAGAAAAATACAATTCAGTCACATAATTAACTCTTAATTATATTTTAGGTAAATTCCTATTCGTGAATTAGCCTAAACAACCTTAGATAATTACGTTTAGGTCCCAAACGAGATATTACCCATTAAGAAATACATTCATAATGTGTGACCCAATAGGTCCTTGTAAAATTGGCATTTGACATAAATGATATCTAATGTCATGTACAGTAAGCGGTGTATAGCAACACATTATTGCAATTCAATTAATGAGAATGTCGGTGACGAGATAGAACCTTCCGTGATAAAAGGAACATGTCTGAATCTCTTTTTCCAGGAAGTAATAACTGAACACGAGTCATGGAATGCGTCATACTCGGTAAAGTTCTTATGATGATGATTTCAAATTTATGCCAACTAAGTAAAGTTATGCCCCATATGTTCTCCATTCCTGCAGTAGAGCCTTTGCTGGCTCTTATCGGCATTGTTTGGGTGTCAGTCCTCCATCAAACACTTGTTTTCATTTCTTTTTTCATCCTCTTCTCTTATACTTCCAACCAAAACTTCCCAAGGGACTTTAGGATCTTTTTCAACACTTGAAACTCCTTCTTCAGTCCTTTAATCTTCAAACAATTCAAGTCCTTGATTCATTGTTCATCATCTCTAAATGATACTCCCTCAAAAATAGATTAAAAATCAAGCAACTCTTCTCTTCTTTGCACAAAGGTGATCAATGCTTGTCTCAACTTTGCAACTCCCGATCTTGTTATTGGTCCGTTAGTGTTCTTAGGAGTTGGATTACCATCAATTCTCTTTGACTCTTTTGATGAGTTTGTAGGTGGATGAAAGAGTAGGGGGACAAGGAATGGCTTTGAAAGGGTAAAATTTTTGTCCTGGCCTGCGTGCCACTGGAGATGTGAGCATGTGTGCTCAACGGATATTTCTGGGTTGTATCTATTTGAATATATATATTTATTTATATATTTGTTTTAAGGTTGTATGCCCTTGAGATATTTTTGTTTTTAAGTAGGTATGCCTTTGGATGTTTTGGGGAGTTTTGCCTTTATGGTGGTTTTTGCATGACTCCTTTTAGACATGATAGTTTTGTCTTGTGAAAGTGTCTTGTGTTTGATGTATGAGACTTTTGAACCCAGTTAACGTTTTCAGGATAACTTTGGGTAAGTCCCTCTTTTTATTTATTTATGGTTATGACATAGAGAAGACATACCAGGGTCTGGGCGACCATGGAGACTTTAGATAGCCATCTATATATGAGATCTGGGCAATCATGTTTTCAAGAGATGACTTTGGGGTAGTCATTATGGAGATCCATGTGTGGACCGTTTTTCTAGTAGCATAGGGAAGATAGTTAATAAGAAAGGGACCACAATCTGTATTGATAGATAGCATAAACTGGAAGAACAAATTGAAAGGGACTTTTAGGTTACTTATCTTTAATAATGAACTTTTTGAGATTTGTCCCATTCCATGGTCTTCAAAGCTATCTTCCTTTTGGGTCAACTAGCTTATAGCTCTGATTTGAACTTGTCTTTGTGAAGGTGTAGGACATTCCCATATTCCATCTAGCTTTCTGGGCTGACCCCGTTTGCCTAAATTTGCTCTTTTTAGTAATAGGTCACCTAGTAGAAATGTCCTCTTATTGACTCTTCTGTTATAGTAGTTAGCTACTTTCCTTTCGTATTGCTAATCTTTGACGTCTATTCTTTCCCTTACTTATTGTGAAAGATCCAAGTCTGTCGTCCTCACTTCTTCGTTTTGGATATGGTCATAAGTCATGACTCTATAGGTAGGCTCATCGATTTCTGTTGGGACAAAAGCTTATCATCTGAAACAGAGTCTGAATGGTGTTTCTTCCGTGACTAGTCTATGTCTTGTTCTATATGAGTAGAGTAGCTTAGGGATTTCTTCTGACCAATTGGAATTTTTCCCTAATTGTTCAAATAGAGTCAATCTTCTTTTCAGCTGAGTAAGGATGATCCTATTTGCGACTTCCGTTAGTCCATTAGCTTGTGGATGCATAATAGAGGTCAACCTTTGTTCAATTTGGAGATTTACGCAAAAAGATTGGAAAGGTTCTCCCATGATTTGTCTTCCGTGGTCGGAGATGATTGATCTTGAGACTCCATATCTACACACTATATTTGTCCAAAAAAAGAATTGGACTTTCTTCCTAGAAATAATTGTAACTGGTTCTACTTCTACCTATCTAGTGAAGTATTAGATGGCCACGATTAGGAATTGTACTCCTCCTGTCCCTTTAGGGGAAGGTCCTAGGATATCTATCCCCCAGAGATCAAAATGAATTGAAGGTGAAATTGCCTAACATGGTGTTGCTAGGAGATGGGTCTTATTGCCGTGTAACTGGAAATCTTGACGTTTTCGGATGAATTCCTCTAGGTCTTGACTGATTTTTGGCCAATAATAGTCCATTCTGAGGATTTTCATTGCTGATGATTGTATTCCAATGTGGATCCCACAAATTCCGTGATGAAGTTCCTACAACATAGTTTACCTCTTGTTTTCCTAAACATTTCAGGGTGATGATGTAGTCGGAAGACAGAATTTGAAGGTTTGTTCTTGTTCAGAAACGTGCAAAACAAGAAACAAAAAAAAGAAACTTGATTCAATTTTTCCTCTAATCAAACTTCAGCGCAAGTAGTTAGAAGACGAAAATTAAATCAAGCGAAGAACGAATTTTCGAAATAGTCGAAAATCGAATAAACTGAAAAGGTGTCAACTTTTAATTCATCAAAAAAAGCTCCGGAAAAAAAAAAAAGCAAAACAATTCTTAAAGTCAAAACAAACTCTAACCCTAATTGGAAACGAAAAGTAAAGAAATTGCTAAAATACCCCTAGAAGACCGTAAATTACGAAATTGTCACTTAAAATTGTAAAATTACGACAATGCCACTAAAAATAGTAAATTGCCCAAAACTCCATCCAAATGACTCCGGATGGTCGAAAAACGCCTTGCAACACGACATAGTGGTGACTTTGGTTCGTTGGCCTGTTCCGGGTCACCCAATCAGATTTGAGCCCTATTAAAGCTTGTTTCAGTCGCCTCAAGAATCGTGCCTGGCATCAATTCGATGTTTTAAGCAGCTCACGTCGTCTTCTTCAAACATTCTAAAGGTCGTGGAGCTGATTGTGGAACAGACACTTATTGAACCGACACCTACCCCGCATCCGAACCACCTTGATCAGCAACCAGCTCTACGTCAGGCTCCCCTC
Organism: Parsonsia alboflavescens; assembly: GCA_028571225.1. Taxonomy (NCBI): domain Eukaryota; kingdom Viridiplantae; phylum Streptophyta; class Magnoliopsida; order Gentianales; family Apocynaceae; genus Parsonsia; species Parsonsia alboflavescens. The sequence goes on along the minus strand of JAOXNR010000001.1, from coordinate 19,459,199 downwards.
CTGAATGGAGTCAAGCTCGAATTATCACCATGAAAAGAGGTGAGATGCTGAACATGAAAAACATAGGAAATACTGAACTTGTCCTGTAATTCAACTTGGTAAGCATTGACACCAAGTTTCTCCAAGATTTGGCATGGGCCAACCTTCCAGTCCTTGAGCTTATGATACTCACCAGTAGGATATCGTTCTTTGGACAGAGAGACCCAAACTAGATCACCTACCTCAAACTGGACATCTTGCCTACACTGATCCGCATGCAACTTGTGTTGGGATTTATGCCCAAAAAGGCTATCATTTTCTGAGAAAAGGTGTAAATTACTATAATCTAAATAAGTAATTTTTCACATATTAGCATAACATGCAATAAGGTCCAAATTGATTTAAATTGGTGATCTGTGTGTTGGGGCGTTCAGCATAGTAAGGTACGGATCATCGGAAGTTTAAATCATAAGGAATTAGTTCTTGGCCTATTAATGGAATTGGGCGTTCCATTGAACAAAGGTCATAACACATTAGTCTCCTTTAAGTAGGGTGACTTACCTTTAG
>JAOXNR010000001.1:19416395-19458553 GCA_028571225.1 Parsonsia alboflavescens | reverse complement strand
GAAATAGATATCTAAGGACTTAGGACTTCCATTGGTACTCTCAAAGGCAATTTCATGACTCTTAAGATTCAACACCCTAAAGAGTTCATCATGCTTAGAATACTCAAGAACATGCAAAATACCTTCCTTAGGGCTTGACAAATTGATTATGTATGACTTGTTTAGAAATATTAAGCACATATTCACAAGCATACTCTTTCAAAATTAATTCCCTAACAAGCTTAAGATCTAGCATATCATTTAAGAAGCTCTTAGAGACATTCAAATTTCTTCCACATGCTTCATTCTCAATTCTACATTCAAAATTCTGCACATATTATTCCTTAACAGCTTCAAAATCCATAAAAGCTGTCAAAAGAATCATAGAAGCAGAAGACAAGTTTTCTCTAATAAGGAATCATCATGCTCAAGAAATTCACAAATAGCAACTTGCTCATGAACATTACAAGCAATTCCACAATTATACTTAGCCTTAAAAATCATGTTTTCATGCTTAAATTTCAACTTTCAATTGCCAAGGGTAGATATAAGAGTATACCACTTTAACATAGCACTTATCATCTTCTTGTCATTGTCTTCCTTCAACTTGTTTATTCCTTCAAAAACCTAAAATTTAGGCACAAGAACACTAGAAAATGAGTGGTCAAAGTTAGAAATGGGTATTGAAATCTCCTTGTTCATCTTGAAGATCAAATCACTCTCTTTTTCTTTTTCTCCTCACGAGATTCTCCATTTTCTACACTCAATTCTTTTTCAATCACAATGTCATTTATCATCTCAAGTTCTCTCTCAAAATCTTTTTCAATCTCATGCTGTCCTTTTTCTATTCTTTCTTGTTCTTTTTCAATCTCTCTTTCTTATCTCTCAAGATCTTTTTCTCTCTCAAGCTCTTCTTTCTCTTTTCTCTCTCTTCTAATATGTACCTCTATCATTTTCGATAATACATCCACCCCTTGCATCATTACTTCAATTCTTTGTTCTACCTTTTTGAGGTATCCATATATTCATCCTCTTCTTGAAGAGTCTCGTTTTCAACATCTTGCCCCTTGGGAATGTATTTCTCCTCCTTTGAACAAGCTCCTTGCAAATTTAGATGTTGAAGAAGTGCCATAAGTTGAATTTTCATAAGACTTCCCAAGTGTTGGCTTCCTATTCTTCAAGTGTCTTTCAACTTGAATGATCGTGTGTGCCATATCCTCAAAACCATCATAAGAATAAGATTCAACTTCTTTCCAAATATCTTCATTCAAGCCATTGAGAAATCTAATCATTTTGTCTTCTTTATACTCCACTATTTTAGCTCTCTTCAATGCTTTTGTCAACTCTTCATGGTGCTCTTTCACAATATTGGATCCTTGAGTAACAACCATGTAGTAGAGCTTTGGAACATATCTTTCTCTCATATATTTCCTCAATCCTTCCCATGTGGTAATTTGAATTCCAAATTTTCTTTGATATATCAAATCTTCTTCCTACCAAGCTGAAGCTTTGCTCTCAAAGCTATCAACAACTAGCTCCATCTTTTGTCCTTCCAAGTACTCATGCTTTGCAAACACAAGTTCTACCTCTCTTTCCCTAGCAAGATAAGCTTCCAGATCAAATGTACCATAGAAATATGGGATGTTCATGTGATGGCTCCTAAGATGTCTACAATGGCCTCCTTTTCCTCCATATCTTCTTGGCCTCCCTTCATTGTCATGGTAGCAACCATCATCATACTCCCCATGTTCATATCTCCTTCTAAATGGATACATTTGTTGGCTTTTTCTTCCAACCCTTTCAAATGGTAGGATGTGATGTCTCCCTTCTTTCCTCATGACAAGATGATTGAGATGAATATTTATCCATGATGTACCTTCAAAATGAGCAAACAAAAACAGGGGATATGTATATCCTCACAATCCACTCGTGTATCACACTTGTTTTAGGCTTTTTCTCGCTCTAATGTACTCACCCCCCTTCACCGTTTACCTCTCTTATCTCTTCTTCAAGTTCTTAATGCAACTTCAAGACTAATCAATTACTCAACAAAGCAATCAAATCAAGCATCAAAAACTCAAAGCAAATAATTCATATTTTCCAACTTTTAAGATTCAAAGAGATAAGAGTTTCAAAGACAATGGTCAATGAACACAAGACAAATAATCAAACACTTAGAATTCAAAGAGAAGAGAGAATTGGCATTTTATCAAACACCTTGAGTTCAAAGAGTTTGTGATCCAAATTTTTGCAATTTTGATGTGGTCAAGTGTCCCAACAACAAATCTCTAGTTGATAAATAGGCAATCCAATATAGTATATCTCAATTCAAGCTCTACCCTTCAATTTAAACAACATATCAATTGAATTTCAGCTTCCAAATTGCACCACAATCTCAGTTACGAATTTTTCTGCAATTTTTTTTTCTTTAGATTTTCTGCTTTGGAGATCATTGATCTCTCTTTTCTCTTCTTTCTTTTTGTACTTTTTTTTTCTTTTCGATTTTGCTGAGAAGGAGAAGGAGTAGATTCAACAAACAAATTGAATTGGCCTTGATTTTCAGATCTAGGACACAATTCCACAAAGGATCACATGAATAAACCAGGATTAATGTAAGGAACAAACACAAAACACATAAGATCATATAGATTTCAAAGAAACAACATGATCTTAACACTAAAACAAGAAAGCAAATAAAGGATAGGCAAACCTCTTGATGAATAAACCTAGGCTCTAATACCAAAAGTCGATGTGATCTCAAATTTGGAAGGAATTCATCATTCATCAAATCCAAAGTTTCGACCACTTCAATTAATGATTCCCCAAGACTTCATGCAAGAGATTCAAACTAGAACCATTGATCAATTGTCTTCCAATATGATCTAATAGATTGAGACCCATCAACTCAACTCAATTACCCTAGCCAAGCATTGAGACCCCTAAAGTTTAACTAAGAACCCTAGAAGACCTCTAAGCTACTCTCTCGGTTGGAGTAACTTGAATCCATATGGAATTCATTCAAATTTTTGAAAAGTGTTTGTAGAGTTAATTGTTTTAATGCAATACAAATGATGGACTATTTATAGGCTCAACAACAATTAGGATTAGGGACTTAATTAGCCACCTAAAGCTAGCTTAAAACATAAGGAAAGCAACTAACAATAAGTGGAAAAGTCTAACTAAAGTCAAGATATCAAGGCTGTAAAAACGGAGAACCAAAACAGAAATTTTGAGGTAGATTTCACAAATCTATCCAGCCCATGCAGCCTCACTTACAAAGCTTCAAATGGCTTGATTCCTTACTTAATCACTCCTCCTTGATGTCTTCTATCATCCACATGTTGAGCTCTTTCCTTGGTTCAGCCTCCATTGACGGTTGTGCTTCAAACAATGTTGTAAAGTCTAACATTTGTCTCAACACTTTTACTGAAAGTTTCAATATTGTTCATTCAATTTCCAGCCTTGTTCTTTCAATTCAGAGTTCCATGCTTATACTAGAAATATTGATCTTTGTACAAGAACTCCCAAGCATTATTAATATCATCTTCAATCTCTCACGAGTCTTTCTTCATTCTTGATATTCCAACCTTTTATTTGAAATACAAGCTCTTGTACATGAACTCCTTTATTCCATAAGCATCTTCATATGAGATCATCCATGAATTATCCCATGCCATGTATGCTTCTTGATCTCCATCAAAAGTGGTGAGTTCATAAGAGTGAGAACAAGCCTTAAATTATGTGATACACAAAGGAAGAGTGACATCTTTGAGGGACACATGTAAGGCAGTGCTGTGAGGAAATTTTTTATCTAATATTTGTTTTCTACAAGTATTTCTTTACAATGTCTAAACAGGAAGTCAAACCCGAAGGAAGCAACTCCGAAAGAGATGTGATATTGATGTTTGAAGCAATAATGCAACGACTAGAGGCTTTAGACATAATAGTCCAAACAATGGATAGGTAGATAGGACAATTAGAAGATTCACAAGCAACAAATAGAAGGTAAAATCCAGATGGACATCAAAGATACCAAGGTCTACAAGGAAGGTATGTTGATGATGGAGAAGAAGAGGCTGAGATGAAGAGGTTGATAGATATTTGGGGAATATCAAGTTGCAAATTCTAATCTTTCAAGGCAAGAAAGATCCTGACGGATTCCTTGAATGGAAAAGCAGGGTGGAGCAATTATTCGTATGCTATAATTATTCAAAGGAGAAAAAGGTGACTTTAGCAACTTTACAATTTTGAGATTATGCTTTGGGTTGGTGGAAGCAGTTGGTGTTAAATTAAAGGCGATGTGGTCAACCTCAAATTGATACTTGGGAGGTGTCGAAAGTTGTCATGAGAGCAAGGTATGTTCCAAATTATTATTATTATGGTGAACTATATCAAAAATTTCAATCTCTTACCCAAGAAAGCAAGTCCGTGGATGATTATTTCAAGGAGAAGGAGTTGATCACAATTAGATCCAACATCCAAGAGGACAAGGAAGCAACCATGTCAAGATTCTTAAGTAGGTTGAATAAAGAAATAGGAGATCAAGTTGAGATGTATCAATATGCTGATCTTCAAGAATTATACATTTAGCCATCAAGGTGGAAAAGCAAATAAAGAGAAAGAAGCTGAGTTTTGGGTGCAAAGAGAGTTCTTCAAACTTTGGAGTTTCTTCAAAGGTGCAATCTTCTTCGACAAAGGGAAGAACAAGTGGTACCAAACCAACTTTCATGGAAAAGCCTAAGAGTATTGAAGTAAATAATCCACCAATGGAGAGAGGTAAATTTCCATCTCAAAATACTAGAACTCGTGATATTAAATGTTTCAAGTGTTCTAGCTTAGGACATGTTGCTATTGAATGTCCAAACAAGAGAGCTATGGCGATCATAGATGGAGAAGTATATTCAAAAGATGAAAATGAAGAAGGTGATCGCCATGTTGAAAAAGAAGAAGGGGCAGAGGATGAGCGAAAAAGAGACGAGTTTTTTAAAAGAAGAAGAACTATTAGCTCTTGGTGTAAAGAGAGTCCTCAACTTGCAAGTCAAAAAAGATAATGAAGAGTCTCTTCAAAGAGACAACTTATTCCATGCCAGATGCAAGGTGTTTGGGAGACTTTGTGGAGATATCATTGATCATGCAAGTTATGTGAATGTGGCAAGTAAGTACATGGTTGATAAGTTGAAGCGTCCATTCATCACTCATCCAAAACCCTGCAAGTTGCAATGGCTCAATGACTGTAGTGAAGTAAGAGTTAATGAACAAGTAAAGGAGATTTGAAAAAGGTCCTTTATGATGCGGTGCCAATGCAAGCAAATCTATTGTTGGGAAGGCCTTGACAATTTGATAGAAGGGCAATCTATGATGAGTACAAAAATAAGTACTCAATTGAGAAAGATGGAATGAAATTTAATTTGGCCCCCTCTTACTCCTCAAGAAGTTTACAAGGAGGAAAAGTAATTGCAGTCAAATAAGGAAGAATTCTATTCAAATGGGGAGGAATGTTGAGAGGCAAGAATAGAAGAAAAGGAAAGTGCAAAATTAGAGAAGAATTTGAAGGAAACAAAATTAAGGGGAAAGAATTGAGAGAAAAAAAGAGTTTCTATGCAAAACAAAGCAAGGATATGGAAGTTTGTGAGAAACAACAATCTTTTGTTATACTTATGTTCAAAGAAGCTCTAATTTCTAACACTAACCTCTTTTTTCCTAGTATGGTTGACTCCCTTTTACAGTACTTTGGTGATATGATTTCGAAAAGATTGCTTAATAGATTGCCACCAATTAGGGGAATTGAGCAGCTAATCGATCTCATCGTCAGTGTCTCTTCTAAATATACACTCTCATAGGACCAGTCCGACTGAGACACAGGAAATTCAATAGTGATTAGATTGCCGCCAATCAGGGGAATTGAGCATCAAATCGATCTCATATCGAAAACACCTCTTCCAAGTAAACCCACTTATAGGAGCAATCCGAAAGAGAGAAAAGAGATTCAAAAGCAAGTAGAGGAGTTGCTTCATCAAGGTTATGTTAAACATCTTCTTCTCTTTCTGATCAAGATCATCTGCACTTCCTAGTGAAGACGCATTTGCAGAAGAAGTTACAACTTCGGTACACGTTGAATCTTTGATGATTGGAGGCTACAAGCTAACTTTGAAGTAAAGTTAGTTTCTAATTTCCTCATGGTAAGGAAATTCATGCAAGGTTGAAGGCATTCACAAATCTCAAGTGGCTTGGGGTTTTATTACACGAAATCTTTTGTAATTATTATCAAGAAAGTAGTGTTGGTTGCAGTAGAGTTTCTTGTTGTAACTAGAATTATAAAAAAAACATAATTGGATAAGGGTCCCACAAAGTAGGCAAGGAGATGACCGAACTGCATAACAAAGGTGCCTGTATCTTTCTTTTAAATTCTCTCTAATTGATTTTGTTCACTTGAGTTACAATATTCTGTATTGTTAGAACTCGTATAGACAAAGTCTCTAGAACACAACTTTAATTTTTCAATTGGTATCAAAGCTTTGGTCACAACTATTGTTGCAAACATAACTGTGAGATCGTGGTTTGAAGACTGTGTTCAAGATAAGTACATTCAAGGAAGGCCAAGCATCTAGTAGACCTCCACTTCTTGATGAAGGTCACTATCATTTTTGGAAAGCCAGAATGAGAGTTTACATTCATGCACAAGATGAATATGCTTCGACTGCTATAATAAAGGGATGGACTGTACCTTATGTTACTAATGAAACTGGAGAATCTATTCCAAAACCGATTAGGAAATGGTCAGAACTTGAATTGAAATGTCGATGGGAAATTCTAAAGCATTAAATGCTATATTTGGAGTTGTGGATACTAATCAATTTCGTTACATTTCTCAATATGAATTTGCGAAGTCGGCTTGGGATAGTCTGAAACACTTTATGAAGGAACTGATCTGGTTAAGACTTCAAAGCTGCAACAATTTGGCACAAAATTTGAACAATAACGTTTGTTGGAAGAAGATTCTATTGCAACATCTGCTAGTAAACTAAAGGACTTGACAAATCAGGCTTATGTCCTTGGTGAACGTTGGTCAAAAACCATACAAGTAAAAAAGATCTTGAGATCTTTACAGCAGAGATTTAAAGCCAAGGTGACAACTATTGAAGAGCCTTTAGATATCTCCAACTTGCATCTAGGTGAGTTGATCGGTCCTTTGTAAACCTATGAGATAAATCATTTCGAGAACAAGAAGAACACAGGTGTTGCACTTAAAGCCGATGTTGCATCTTCAGATGAGTCAGGTGCTGATGATGATCAGATTGCCTTGATAACAAGAAAGTTCAAGAAATTTCTTATTAAGAAGAATCTCAATTTGAAGAAGACGAACAAAGATTCGTTCAAGGCAAACAGAATTAAAGGCAAATGTATATGGGTTAAAAAAGAGTTTAGTATAGCCCTGGTAGTTCATTATACTTTGAAAGCTTGTGTTGACAACACTGGGTACATGGATAACAAATGCTCTAGGCATACGACTGGAAATAAGGAGGTTTTTTCGGATTTTGTGACAAACACATATGGATTTGTTACACTTGGAGATGGAATAGGAAAGAAAGTTGCAGGTTCTAGAAATTTAAAGTTTGCAACTCTTCATAATATCTTTTATGTTGAAGGATTGAAGACAAATCTCATAAGTATAAATCAATTATGTGAATAGTGTTACAACGTGAGGTTTGATTGCGACAATTGTCTGGTTTTAGACAAGAATGATAAATGTTTTCTGAAATTAGTTAGAACAGTTTTCACCATTGTGTATGTTAAGCAAAGCTGAAGAAAATGAGATTTGGCATCAAAGGTTAGATCATGTCAACTACAAAATGTTATATCAACTTAATAAGCTTGGAGTTATGAGAGGACTACCCCCTACAAAGAAGCAAGTTGATACAATCTGTGGACCATGTCTAGTTGGAAAGCAAGTCAGAAAATCACACAAATGAGTAAGTGAAGTTGCAACATCATTAGTGTTGCAACTTTTACACATGGATCTGTTTGGTCATACCTAAGTCGAAAGTCGAGGTGGAAAGCGATATGTTTTTTGTTTGTGTTGATGACTACTCAAGATTTACATGGGTTGATTTTCTTAGAGAAAAAGGGGATTCTTTTGGTGCTTTCTAGAAATTGGTTATCCAAATTCAAGTTGAAAAAAATAAGAAGATCAAAAGAGTTAGGAGTGATCAAGGGTGTGAATTTGATAACAAGTCATTCACTGATTTCTGTAATGAGTTTGACATATATCAAGAATTCTCTACACCTAAGACGCTACAGCAAAATGGAGTTGTTGAGAGCAAGAATCGAACAACCCAAGAGATAGCTCGAGTGATGTTGCATTTCAAGGGAATGTCACAACATTGGGGGGCAAAAACCATGAGTACTGCAACTCATATCATTAACAGAGTTCATTGGGGACCACCTACTGAGAAGACTCCTTATGAAATTTAGAGAGGTAAGAAACCTAATCTGAAGTATTTTCATACTTTTGGGAGTGAATGCTATATCTTGAATAATGGAGATTATTTGGGTAAATTTGATTTCAAGAGTGATGAAGGTTTCTTTCTTGGCCATGCTGCAAATAGTAGAGCATATAGAGTCTATAATAAGATGACTAAAATAGTGATGGAATTTGTAAATGCGATTGTTTACGATTGTGATGGTGTAAGTCACAAATAGCAATCGGATGATGAAGATGATTGTATTGTTAAATCTGGTACTCACGTTTAGAAAACTGATGTAGTTGAACAAATTGTTGATTTGGATGATAAAAAGTCAATTGAGAAAAATGTGGTAGATACAGATACAAATGTAACAAATTCTTATGTTACAACTGTAAAGGAACACTCATCTAGAATTAAACTGTATCATCCAAAAGATGTTGTCATTGGTGATATTAGAGATTTGTTGCAAACGAGAAATAATTGAAGGGTGAATTATAGAGACATAATGAATCATGTTTGTTATACATATTTGATTGAACCAAAGAATGTTAAAGAAGCATTATCAGATAAACATTGGATTAATGCTATGCAAGAAGAACTACAACAATTTGAAAGGAATGAAGTATAGTTTTTGGTTCCTAATGATGTAAATGTGATTGGAACAAAGTGGATCTTTAGAAATAAATTAGATGAGTATGGCAACGTTATTAGAAATAAAGCTAAACTTGTAGCTCAAAGTTATACTCAAGTCCAAGGGATTGATTATGATGAAACATTTGTTCCAATAGCGAAATTGGAATATATTACTTTTGGTTGTTGCATGCTCAAAGAGATTTAAGTTATTGCCAATGGATGTCAAGATTGCATCTCTAAATGAATATTTGAATGAAGAAACCTATGTTGAGCAGCCTATGGGATTTGAAAATCTAAATTTTCCTGATCATGTGTGTAAATTGAAGAAGGCTCTTTATGAGTTGAAACAAGCTCCAAAAGCATGGCATGACAGGTTAACTGGTTATCTCTTGAAGAAATTTTATAATAGAGGTGGTGCAAACAAGACTTTATTTGTGAAGAAAGAAAGTAAAGATGTTATGATTGCACAAGTTTACGTGGACGACATTGTCTTTGGATCTACTTCAAAGAAATTGGTGTCAGAATTCAATCACTTGATGCAACAAGAGTTCGATATGAGTCTGGTTGGTGACTTAACATTCTTTTTAGGACTGCAAGTGGAACAACTGAAGGAAGGTATCTTCATTTCTCAATCTAAGTGTGCTCAGAACTTGGTAAAAAAGTTTGGCATGCAATACTAAGGAGATCAAAACACTAATGGGATTTACAACCAAGATGGTTAAAGATGAGAAAAGGAAACTAGTAAATCAAAAGATGTGTAGAAGTATGATTGGTGGACTTCTATACTTGACTGCAAGTAAACCAGATTTTGCATTCAGTTTTGGTGTTTGTGCTAGATATCAAGTTGCACTTAAAGATTCACATCATACTACCGTAAAAAGGATTCTAAGGTATATTAATTCCACACTTGAATATGGAATTTTCTACAAAAAGGATTTAAACATATAGTTGGTGGGATATAGTGATGCTGATTGGGCAAGTAATGGAGATGATCGAAAGAGCACATCTGGAGGCTGTTTTTATTTGGGTTACAACTTAGTCTCAAGGTACAGCAAAAAGCAGAAATGCATTTCGTTGAGTACTACTAAAGTAGAGTACAAAGTTGTAGGGAGTTGTTATAGACAACTCCTATGGATGAAACAAATGATGGAAGATTATGGGAATACACTAGATGAATTGATTATGTACTGTGATAATCAAAGTGCTATCAACATTTCAAAAGAATCCTGTTGAGCATTCAAGAATAAAGCATATAAATATTAGACATCATTCGATTAGAGAACTTTTTGGAGATCATGTTATGTCATTGGAACATGTTACAATTGAGAAACGGATAGGAGAGATTTTTTTTTTACTTTACCCCTTGTCTTTTGAAAGGTTTTTTCGGTTAAGGAAAAGTCTTGGTCTTTGTACGCTTTGACCAAATGCAACCTTACGGGAAGATGAAAAGAAACGGGATTAAACAAGCAAACAATATTTTGTTTTCAAAGCTGAATCGATTTATTGCATCATTTTAAAAAATTGTATCTTATTTCCTACACACTCTACAGGAGAGTTTGTCTCTTCTCTACACACATTTCGTTCTTTCTGGAAAGGAATCAATTCGTTTCCTTTTTTAGTAAAGTGAGTTCGAACACAGAGCAATGAAAAAGATGATTCAACAAAGAAGCTACCTACAAAGGTTCTGAAATCGAAAGGAAGGGTTTTGAAAGAAAAACCTTCAAACAACATTCCTGAAACTATAGCCGATGGAGTTGATGTTCAGACAACTCTCAATAATGACACACAACAAATTGCTGAGTCGTAACTTTTGCAAAGTTCTCCACTTTACACTGAAATGGAATTTCGTGATAAAGCTACTAGAAAATCAAGTGAAGCTAAGAAATTTTCTGGTTCAACTTCTGATTTAGCTATTGATGGTGATATGGATGAAAAAGATATGATCTTTTCTTTGAATACTTCTGTTAATAATTTGGTTGAGGAAAAGAGAAAGAATGATTCTATAAAGAAATCGGGTAAGAAAAAGGTTAAAATAGGAGATTCTTTACCTATTGCCAATGAAAACATGGATGTCATTATAGGGAAGGCTTGGGTTATGGAACAAGGTGTTTTGGAAAATGTTAATGTTGGTGTTGACAACATTCAGAATGGTGTAACTAAGGAAAATGCTATAAACCCTAAAAATGTTGAAATCGAAAAAGTTGGTAATTAGGATAGTGATGACGAGATTATGAAGGAGACTGATAATTTTTTGTTAGAGATCCTAATATAGTGCTAAAACCTTGTAAATTGAAGACTGTGAGAAAGAAGTTGATAATTGAGGAAAGTTCTATTAAGAAGAGTGAATCTGAAGGAGTTGAATTTGAAAAAGAAAAGGAAGGTAAGGATGTGAGATCTGATTAGGAAGAGTTTGATGAATTTGAATCTGTTGAAGTCTTTGAGAAAGAGGAAACATCTGAAAAAGTTCAAAAAAGTGAGAGTGATGGAACTAAGAACTCTGATTTAGAGAAAACATAGTTTGAAAAATTTGGAGATTCTAAAGGAAAGCAAGTTGTTGAAGAAACTAATTCAGGAGTTGAGAAATTTGTACTGAGAGCTAAACATGCTCTAGAATACAAATTCTTTATGAAAAGAAAGCCAAGTGGTTCAAAATTCAGCATAAGAAATTGTTGGCAAAAAGAAAACAAAATGTTGATCACTTTAAGAAGTTCAGTATTCTGGAAATTTTAAGGAATGCTAGACTTCAGGCTACTGTGAAGATAACTATGGATTACTGTCATAACTTGGTCATAGAAATCTATTCAAATATTGATTTGGACATTGAAAAAGATGACACCAAGTTCTTTGAGAAGGTTTTTGTAAGAGGAAAATTGGTTGAGTTTTTTGCAAAAATGTTTTAGTAAGAAACTTGGAGTTCCTTGCTTTAAATCTGTTTTGGGAAATGGTTTGGAAAAATTTTTTAATTTTGATTTAATTACTAATTAGTTGTCACTAGGAAAGGTTAAGAAATAGCCAGTGATGGGATGATGAAAAATTTAGATTTGGCAGCTAAATACTTTGTGCTTAGCTAAAATCTCGACTACTAACTGGTTGGCAAATGACAGTATAACTAGGTTGAGGAAGGACATAGCAAGACTTATTTATGCCATTGGAACTAGTCAAAAAGTGAACCATGGGAAGTTGTGTTTGATAGTGTTGTGAATCATTCTGTTTCACAAAACAGCACACAAATGTTGCATCACTGCTTATCTCTTTGCTTGTGGTATTGCGAAAGAAGACAATGATGTTAAGGTTCCTATAAGTCAATCACTTAAGGTTTCTTCAAAGATCCTTAAAGGTGATCGTGGTGGCATTCTTGTGGCTCCTGATAAGGATGAAGTTGGTTCTGAGAAGGATTTTGAAGCTGAAGCTATATCCGAGTCAAAATATGCATCAGATGATGAACAAGATGCAACAACAAGTCAGATAAAGAAGAAACAGAAGGAAATGACAACTGATGAGAAACTTGATGAGTTTAAGAAGGTTGTGAATGAAAAATTTGCTATGATGGATAAGAAGATTGATACTTTGTTGAAATTGTTTAACCCACCTTGATGTGGTTGTGATGAATTGAAGGGGGGAATCAACATCAACATCACTTGTGGGGGACTTAGCTAGATATTCTAGGCATTCTTACTGAAGTTAATATGGAGTTTTGAAGTTACTCTTGGGAATCAAGTTATAACTTGGTTTATGTTTTTGAACAATTATGAACAAAGTATGGATGACTGTAATATTGCTACATTGATGGTTTTCCTCAGCCCTTACATTTTTCAAAGATGGCTCGAATTCTTGTATTTTTCCTCTTGACACAAGCTTCAACGGTGTTTGCCTTGGCCAAAAATAGGGATCTTTGTGGACCCCAATTTCACCTCTACCATCCATTTATGTCAAACAAGATGTAGCAGCTAAAGCGCCTCAAATTAAGATTTGAAAATTGGGAAAACAGTAGCATAAGTTGATCTCCAGATCCATTGCTGCCCCCCTACTCAAGTCCTTCAGAAGCACCCTTGAGAATGGAATAACATGTATTACTCTTCTGAAGTTGTGAATCACGAAAATCCAACAACTTAAGTGTAGAACATCAAAATCAAGGAGGAAAAACACCACCACCATTCAGTTGATTGTGGCTAGGGTTGGGGTGATTAGTTTGCTGTCTTGCTGGCTCATTCTTGGTTGCAATTACCAACTATATTCGAGCTACTAGAAGGAAAATTAGGGAACCAACCTCTTCTACTTCGATTACTGGATTGACTTGTCCCACGGCCTGATTGATTTAACTAACGTTCGCATTTATCTATATTTACATACACAAAGGAAAGCATGGGGGAAATAGAAAGAAGCCAAAGTTTTTCTCTTCTTTTGCTAGTTGAAAAATCCAAGTTGTAAATTTTTTCTAAAATTTTTATGTTGCACTTGTTGAGTTGAAGAGGGAATAATAAATTGACATTTTTGCCCTTTCTAAGTAGTCAACATGTAGTGCACGTGACTTCTTCCACCGTGGAAATAATCGAAGAGTAGGGGTTTAAATCATTTTGATCACTAGTAAAAACTTAAATGACGATTATAACTTCAAATAAATACGCGGATAAAAAAAAAAATAGAGGTTTATTTTTTATTTCAAGAAGGTTGTCATTAAAATAAAGGTTTTAGTTTTTATTTTTTATTTTTTTATTTATAGTTAAAAAATGGATATTGACATATCTAGGGTCTTGACTTCACCCGGACGTTTGTTTAACAGCAGTCGGGGCAATCCTCATCAGAGATCGCCATAATTTTTCTCTCTTAAATTTCAAGCAAGAAAAAGGAAAACCACAGTATTTTAAGACATGGCATCAAAACTCTGTGGTTTTAGAATTTAAACTGAAAAAAAAAAAAAAAAAATGGTTGTCAAAGGGAGTGATCTATCAGTGCAAGTTTTCTGTATCGGAACGGCTGATACCAAGCTTGAAGAGCTCCGATACCTCGCCGAATCCGTTCAATCAAATCTCCGTAGCTTCTCTACCAACTCTTCTTGCAAGGTGCAACCTTGATTTTGTTTATGGGTTTATCATTGTCTAAAGGTCTCCATAATAATGCTTTGACTTTTTTCGCTTTGTCTGTAAATGGGCTTTGTTTTTCTTGGTTATATGTTACTCTCAACACAAGAAAATATACAGGTCCAAGTTACTGCAGTTGATGTGTCTGCCGGTGAGAAGGCGGCAGAAAGGTGTGATGAATTTAATTTTGTATCGAGAAGGGATGTTCTTTCTGCTTCTGGGGGACAATGTTTGAACCAGCTTCCAGAGGACAGAGGAGAAGCTGTGGCGATGATGAATATAGCACTTGAGAATTTTTTGCAGAAAGTTCATGGTGATGGTGTTCTCGCTGGAGTTCTGGGGCTGGGAGGTAGTGGAGGTACCTCTTTGCTGTCTTCCGCGTTTCGGTCTCTTCCAATTGGGATTCCAAAGGTCATTGTATCAACTGTGGCCAGTGGTCAAACGGAACCCTACATTGGAACATCAGATTTGGTTTTGTTTCCTTCAGTGGTAGATATTTCTGGCATTAACAGTGTGAGTAGGGTTGTGCTATCAAATGCTGCGGCTGCTTTTGCTGGAATGGCAACTGGATTTATTCAGAAGTCTAAAGAGTCTTATAAAGAAGGTGAAAAGTTTACAGTGGGAATAACAATGTTTGGAGTAACCACTCCGTGTGTTAATGCCGTCAAAGAAAGACTCCTTAAAGAAGGGTATGAGACCTTAATTTTTCATGCCACCGGTGTAGGAGGTCGGGCTATGGAAGATCTTGTTAGAGGAGGATTTATACAGGTTTTTATTTTTATTTATTTATTTATTGTACTAGGTACATTTGCATTTCGGTTGATTCTTTTCGGATCGGGATTTCTTTTCAAGTCGTGCAAAATTATGTAATCAGGACCTTTTGTTTACTTTCCCTCCTTTTATCATGTTGGCCATCGTCATGAGCAAAATTAATAACTCATAAAAGAACAAATCGAAATGGTAAAGGTGATATCAAATTACTTTGAAGGAGCGTTTTCCATGATGGTTTCTCAACCTTTTTACCGTCTTCATTTAGGGTGTTTTGGACATCACAACAACAGAAGTTGCAGATTATATAGTTGGAGGTGTCATGGCATGTGATAGTTCGCGTTTTGATGCCATATTAGAGAAGAGCATCCCTTTGGTTGTTAGTGTGGGAGCATTGGATATGGTTAATTTTGGAGCCAGAGATACCATACCTTCTAATTTTCAGCAGCGGAAGATCCATGAACATAATGCACAGGTAAATAGATTTGTCTCACTTTTGCACAGGTTCAAGAGAATAACTTCTATGCCATTCCATATTTATCTGAATAACTGGTCTTTTTATTAAATGCATGTACTTTATCCTATGGAAAAAGGCATGCATTTTATCAAACATAGTTACTTAGTGAATGTCAACAATTTGATGCCACTTCCAACTTTTTTTTACTATTGAGATATTTGGCACTGATTATTTTCTAATGACAAATCTTGGTGTCTGGTCTGGCATAAATCTGAAATTGAAAATATAAATTTTGCTATAATTCCTGGTTTGTGTACATCTCTTGCATGGATTAATAATCTGGCTTTATTGCTATAGGTGTCTCTGATGCGAACTACAGTGGATGAGAATAAGAAGTTTGCCAAATTTATAGCTGAGAAGTTGAATAAGTCAACATCGAAAATATGTATATGCTTGCCTGAGCAGGGTGTATCTGCTTTGGATGTGCCAGGTAAGGCTTTCTATGATCCAGAGGCTACTGGCACTCTCATAGAGGAACTCCAGAAACTTACCGAGACAAATGAAGATCATCAGGTACCACTATATTTAATTTGCTCATGAACTTGATTCCAATTTCTTTATATTCTGTCAGATTCTTTCTTGGCTTGGTTAATTCACTATATTTAATTTGCTCATGAACTTGATTGACCGAATACTATTGACATCTACTTTTGCTAATAGGTGAAAGTTCTTCCTTATCATATTAATGATAAGGAGTTTGCAAATGCTCTAGTTGACTCATTCTTAGATATCTGTACAAATTATAAGCATTTTGGTGAGCACCATGCTGCTTATGAATCTATAAAAGACATACAAGAAGATTCTTCTGTTTCTCAAATGAGATCAACCGATAGAATCATTTCTTCCAGCCTGAGCATATTTCCGACTGCAAATCCAGGTTTTGATTTTTCCTCTTCTTACTAGTGTTGACCTAAATTATCTTTTGTATCGGTAAGATCATTGCAATTAGACTGCAACTGGACTAGTCTTAGTAGGAGAAAATTAACTGTCAACATCATATTTTATGAAAAACTTGCTACTGGGAGATACTTCTCTGAATGTTTCTAAAATTTAACTGTGCAGAGGGGCCAGATTTCTTTGCTATTTCCCTCATTTACATTTCACCTTTATCATCTGTAGGATAAGTTTGTCGAGAATTTTGCAACCTTTTTTGTTTATATTTTCGTTCTCTCAGATTCATCCAATCAGCACCATTCCCATGTCTAAATCTTAATTTGAGCAACTGTGAATAACATATTGTTATAACAGAAGAAAACAAGGGAGAAAGGGGGAGCTTAGTACAGGTGTGCATTGAGGCCTTTCTCGTTTAACTTTCAGCAACTTTTTGGAGTATATGTAATTTTGATCTAGTTTTTCATAGAAATTATGATTTAATGAATAATCTGGAACAATTTTTGAGGGATGGTGGTGGCTGGGGTGGTTGGTTAGGCTGATTCATTTTGATCTCTTCATATAGTTTACTGTGGCTAGGTCATGTTGACATATATTGCAATGAATGGCCTTCGATCTAATTTGTGGATTAGCAAGTTCTTGTGTAGTAATAAGCAATATAGGATGTTATTCTTCTTTACGATTTAAATAAGGTGTCTAAACAAAATTTGATCTCCTCCAAACAGAGACCTTGCAGAAGACTCAAGGGGTGCTGCAAGTTTTGAAAGAGCAAATAAGGATGGGTAAACCAGTTATTGGAGCTGGTGCAGGAACTGGCATATCAGCGAAGTTTGAAGAAGCTGGTGGTGTAGATCTAATTGTTTTATATAACTCAGGGCGCTTCAGGATGGCAGGAAGGGGTTCTTTGGCTGGATTATTACCTTTTGCTGATGCAAATGCTGTGGTACTTGACATGGCAAATGAAGTGTTGCCTGTAAGTGTTCCTCATTCTGGATTGCTATTCATGGCCTTCTTTTTATCTATGTTGCATTGATACGGGTACAAAGGTATGAGAAATTTGAAAATTTTAGGGGTATGGTATATGTTATAAAAAAAAATTGGGTATATATCTTTAAAATTAAAATAATTAAATATGGGAAATTTATCGATATAATAATAAAGAATAGAAACATATATTGTAAGTCAATTTAACATAAACACTACAAAAAGGTTAACTTAGTCAACATTTAATTATGAAAATCAAATCCTAATTGTGTCAATCACACAATTTCTTTTCCATAATTAGAGAAAAGAGCGAAAAGAGTGCTTCCATAGTAAGTTTTTTGATAATTCTTTTTTAAAGGTGAGTTGTTTTATATAGTTAGAATTTAAGGGTTTGAATTAAAATTGGGTTGACTCATGTATACACTTCTAATCCTAAAATTTGTTGGGGTGGTATCCAATTCCCATACCTGATTTATACCCAGTTTTTAAAAGTTCATTTTTTTTTGGTATTGTTTACCTAGACATACCAAGGTGTACCGATACCCATGTGTCATAGCTTCTGATGCTCCAACATGGGTCTTACTTATAATGAATATATCTTAAACTTCCACCATTATTCTCACTGAAAGAAAAGAATGTGAACTCTCTAGTATGCTAGTGCAATGGGTCTGACTTATAATGAATATATCTTAAACTTCCACCATTATTCTCACTGAAAGAAAAGAACGTGAACTCTCTAGTATGCTAGTGCCAGAGGTAAGAATACCAGTTGTGCCCAATGTAGTTCTAAATCATCATTCTCATTCAGACGAAGATATTCATTTTGACATGTTTTTTAGCTAAACTGTTAGGTGGTGAAAGAAGTGCCTGTCCTTGCCGGTGTATGTGCAACTGATCCATTTCGCAGGATGGATTATTTCCTAAAGCAGTTGGAGTCCATAGGCTTCTCTGGAGTGCAAAACTTTCCTACTGTTGGTCTTTTTGATGGTAACTTTAGGCAGAATCTGGAAGAGACAGGAATGGGATATGGGTATGTCTCAGTTATTAGCATTTTTCTATTTTTTCAAATTATTTCTTTATCATCAGCGAATAAAACATACTGCCTATAATGTATAGCTTGGAGGTAGAGATGATTGCGAAAGCTAATCAAATGGGTCTATTGACAACTCCCTATGCATTTAATGAAAACGAAGCTGTGCAGATGGCTAGAGCAGGTGCTGACATTGTGGTGGCCCATATGGGACTTACAATGTCTGGGTCAATTGGTGCAAAAACAGCTCTCTCTTTGGATGAAAGTGTCGTGCGTGTGCAAGCTATTGCAGATGCTGTTCATAGTGTCAATTATGATGCTATTGTTCTCTGCCATGGAGGTACAGTCCCAAAATGTCTATTCTTTACAAAAACATACTGTTGAAATGAAGCACCTATCTTTAGAGAATGCTGCTGATCAGCTAACGCAGTACAAATATTCAAAGCTTTATGACGAGTGTCGGGAGTTTTACTAAAAAATGATAACAATGTTAAGCCAGAAACAAGATATTCAGATCAGATTCTTACCATTTGCCGTATTGCTTGTATAAGAGTCTTTCAGTCACTGGATACACTGTGAGTTTTCAATATTGACATTCTTCATTTTAACCTCCTTACAAAACTTAAGCGATGAACATAGTTCATGGTTGTTTTATGAGTTGAAAGATGATAATTCCCTTAACCCATCTTCCAATAGGTGCACAGAATCCTAATGCAAGAAAGGTTCAGAGGACACACAGTGTAGTTAGTGTTAGAAGTGCAAGGTGTAAGATACAGCTACTGGCTCTGTAGGCTCTCCCTCTCTCACTTGTCACTGTCCAGTCTGACTCATGACAAAGTGCTGCCTTTAAATGCACAGAGATAACCTCTGGCCAGTCCTTACTGTGTTACCTTATGCATGGAAATTGTGAAATAGCTTACTTGTTGGACCATCATATGAAAGCTACTAAATAGTGTCATGGATAAAAATTGTGAAATAGATTGCATCTTTGGGTCATCACATGAGTGAACCTAAAAACGCATGGTTAAACACATGCTAGTGCATTCACAATATCCTTCTAGCCATCAGATTTTTTGGGGTTTCTTCTCAGAAAATGTAAACCTATCCAGGCTGTCTTTACACAACTGCAGTCTATCTGTAATACCAGGATTTAGCACAGCGGGTATATCACCATGGACAGCATCATGAGCATCATCATCATGGGAAGCACCAGGTGTGTTAGCACTACCACAAGAGAAGCCACATGCAATTGACATTCCTGAGTAGCCTCACAGAAAATTGACAGACTAAAAGAAAATGTTGAACAAATTTTCAACTTTTGACTAGTATAATGGCCCACATGTTCAAGCTATTTCACAAGTTTTGTCCGTAACACACTTCATGATGCCGGGGCACTGTTCATGGGGTACTATTCATCGTGGGTCATTGTTCATTTAGGGGTATTTTCATAATTTTATTGTTTGTTATTTCCGAATCGGATTAGGTTTCTTTTTATTAATTCCGATTAGGATTCTTTTTATTAATTTCAATTATAATTCTTTTATTAATTTCGAGTAGGATTCTTTTAATTAATTCCGATTAGGATTAGGATAGATTTTAGGTTATAAATATCTTGTTTTGTCTTAGTTACAAACAGCTGTTGATTAATTAAAAAATTTCGCCTTTGGTCATTTTTCCGAAAACTTGTGTGTTTTCGAATAATTTTCCAACTTTTCTTCTATTTAGCCATTCTTTTTGACATTGTTCTTGCATAACTTCATTAATTAGCTTTAATATCATGCCCCTGGCATGCAAGCTATGTCACAATTTTTATCCCTGAGAGGACGCAGGGAGGGAAGGCTAGCAGTAATCCTTGTGCTGCTGCGGTGGTGCTTTGTCAAGGGTTAGTGTGTATTGTGTGCACTCTATACCTTCCCTTCATCTAAAAGTGCCTCTATTTCTTTTCCTTCCGGTTTTGACTAGAATTCCAGAAATTCTTGTCTGAAAAATTCCTGTAGCTTCACTGAAAGGAAAATATTTATTAACAATTATTGAGTTTATAACCTGGTCTTTGAGATAAAAAGTCCTTTACACAACTTTCAGGCCCTATTTCTGGCCCTGAGGATGCAGAATATGTACTAAAGAGAACAAAAGGAGTTCATGGATTCTATGGTGCATCCAGCCTAGAGAGGCTACCAGTGGAGCAAGCTATAACAGCCACAGTCCAGCAATACAAATCTATTTCCATAAAATAAGAGAACTTAATAGGTTTTGATGTTCCATGGATCCATATTTTCTTCTCTCTTTGTGTGATTATTGAGTATCAACACCTCTATGTTTGTTATGATTTTCTGTTATGTACTTTGTTAAAGATAAATATTTTGAAGTCAATAAATAAGATTGTATTTGGATTGAACTTCTTTGTTTTGAAAGTGAAAATTAAGTGATGTATCTTGTTGTTTTTTATTTGAATGATCAATGTCAATTAAATTGAGCCCCACATCATTGATATGATTATAAAATAAATAAATTACAGTTAACAAATTATTTAAGGGAGTAAATGTTAATCAAGAAGTATTTAAAAATAACAGTTAACATACTTCTGGGGTTGAAAGTTTGAAATTTGAATTGGATGAAAATTTTGGAGGTAGAAAGTGTTTCAAGAAATTTTTGAGTTGAAGAATGGAAAATATTTTTGAAGATGGTGGCCGATACAGCCTAATATTTACATTTGTAGGCCACTGTGTCTACTTACAGAAAATAAATTTTCTATGTTCCAAGCCAACATCATTGTTTGCTGCTGTTCATGAAATGATTGTTTTTGCCACTATGGAGTTTATCATACTTGTCAGGAGGTTCTGTTTTTTGCTCTGTTGCATTTCAAGAAGAGTTTTTTCTTTTTTTTTTTTCATTTTGTCATTTTGAGTACACATGCTCCCATTCAGCTAGATTACTGATTCTATTTGTAGCTTCACATAATTTATTGACAAACGAACTATTATGTCTGAACGGAAAATACAAAAGCTTGGAATGGGAACACGAAGGAAATGATGATTTTTTTCATTCAAGAAGAGATTCCACCTGGTATCTTTGTTCATTAAGGAGTTCTACATCTAATCCCTGATCTGATTTACCACCAGCTTCACAGATAATTTTGTTTTTTCCCATTCACAAGGCTGTCAAGGTTATTGGGCATCCACTTTGCAATCTAGGTATATGTGCTTTTCGTTCTAGGCTTTGATCTGGATCATCAACTGTCCACCTGTATGTTGAGCATGAAGAGAATGTTAGGGAGAAAAGGGAATTAAACCCTGAAGAATAAGAAGGTTGGATCTGGAGAAGATTGGCTCACTTGTATCCACTAGTTAGTCGGTGTAGGAACACCAACATTGTTACTTTTGCCATATTCATTCCCAAGCATGTCCTTGGTCCTGATCCAAAAGGTATGTAACTGTATGGCATCTGCATTTCCTGATAAAATCAATGTGCATAGCATTTTGTCATTTCTTTTGAACTAGTAATAAAGTGCATGATGATTATATTTTTAAAAATAAGGAGAAGATAGCTTACATCAAATCTTGAAGGATTAAATAAAAAGGGGTCCTTGTATGTTTCAGGGTCATGGTGTATATAGGTAGCATCAATATTGACATGCCATCCTTTCTTTATTTCAATACCTGCCACAACCCCATAGGATTTGTTTATTTCTTTGTGCAGAAGGATTTAGGTAACACAAGCAGACATGTATGAACATCTTTTATCATTATTCCCACATTTGGTGATTAAAATTGAGATTTTGCTATAATTTATCTTTTTCGGGTTAGGTGGGTGGAAATTTGGAGCTGTAAAATGAAGGCTTTCATGCATGAGCAATTTCTAGAGCATCAGTATAATCTTCCTTATCCTTGAAAATTAGGTTAAGCTTACCACCAATAGTACAGTTGTCAAGTGCAACTCGAGGAAACCATAATAACACATTTGCCATTCTCAATGTCTCCTTGACAACCTAACATGAAGGACATGAAAATTTTTCAAGTCATTTAGGGAACAACTGCAAATGTCTTTCATCAGCAGCTCATATCAATTTTGTTTATTTTCTCTAACCTTTGAGGCATATGACATGCTGTTGAGGTCTTTAAGCGTAAGAAGTGCTCCCTCAGGCTTGCTTCTAAGTATTGACAGTTCTTCTTCCTGCAATCAATCATATGCAAGGTCATCATCTATTGTTAATAACTGACTTCAAAGATCAAGTGATAATTTTCCTTTCTTTTGACATAGTTCACCGTTTCTTTTTTCCTTTGTGATTTTCCTTTTATTTTATTTATATCATTTATTGAGTTGAGGAGGAGGATTGTGTTTCGTTTCAGGAGATGGGCAGACTTGAAGGGGAAAGATATGACCAATTGAGTAGCATGACTATCTATAATTGCTTGAAATGTTTTGGGATGTAGGATAGGGTAGGTGAGGAAGTGCAGAATATTGATAAAGCGGTCTTCACATTTTGCTTGAACTATATTATGAGAACTTGCGTATGTGGACTTTGGTGCATTAATTGGAGGTAATATTATCTAAATATATAAATATTTTAGATAATGTCAGGTTATTACTTTTATCCTGCAAAGAACGTAATAATAGTTATTTGAAAAATGTTGTCCTAAGATTTTGTTGTCATCACTAATGAATAATTGAAAGCCTTCTCAACATGGAAACATGAACAACAAATTAATAGGGAACTAACCCGGATAACTTTTGTATAAATTATTCAGGTAAGCAAACTTGTTAATCTGTCTAAATGTGTTCTGGAAGACTACACGTTCCATTTATAAGAAGTTAAACAAGAGAACATAATCACTTTAGTTTTCTATCTTCAATGAATGAAAAGTTGAATGTTAGTAGAAGATCATAAAGAGATATGTTGAATACACTGAATAATTTCAGTTTTCTATTAGAGAGATTTTTGGGTAAGAAAAAACAAATATTAAAAAGATTTTTGGGGAAAAAAACTCATTTGTACATCACATGTGCTTTGTGGGGATTGAAAGAGGTGAAAATTGAGGTTTTCAAAACTTCAGGAGCCTATTTTAATAATTGATAATAGATGGTTTTAACAAACTATCAAGCATGAGTCTGAAGATTCTAAGAATTCTGAAGGATGAGTACAGGATCTGAATTATAGGTAAAATGAAATTAACAGCATGAGATTTTACTCTGAGTGCATCCTGGACTTCTCTGTGGTCATTCAAGAACTTGACACTCCACATCATTGCAGCTGCTGTTGTGGTTTGGCCAGCAATTATCAATGTCAATAGGTTGTCCATAATCTCTTCATCATCAAGTTTTTCATTAGCAGGACATAGATCTCTCTTCAGCATCGTTTGCAGGAAGTCATCAGGATTCTCCACCCCATTTCTTCTCCTGGCAATAATCTCTCTGAATGTTTCCATGAGTCTTCTGCGTGCCTAATTAAATTCCATATCTTACTATAAATACTTGTGAAGTTATATGATTGCACTATTTATGTTGATGAGTATTTGTTTATCTGTACTTTCAGCTTTTCCTTCTTTTTAGCTTTAAACCAGCAAAGACATTTTGTGCTTGCATTTATCCTTGCAAGAGTTTCAGTTTAGTTTTTTGTATTGGTTTTTTCATCTTTCGGCATTGTCACATCTATTCCGCTTTGCAGTATATGCAAGCTTACCTTGATACCTTTGTAGTATCTGGTGCCTGGGATCATCACAGGAAAAGATAACATGGCATCAGAAACAGCTGTGCAGTCTCTTTCAATTTGTTCCAGTAAGGAAGTATTTGTTATACTCATCAGCATGTCACACATTGCATCAAATGTCATCTGCAGCAGACAGTTAAGTAGAGGTTAGTCCTGAACGTTGAAACAATTAGTAGTCTTTTGTCAGAATCTTTAGTGTTCCTAAAAGTAGTCTTATCCAATCAATGATCAAGTGTACGAAGACATCAAACTGTGTTCTGGAACCTCCAGCATATTAAATAACTTACTGGAGAATGAAGAATTATGTACTACACATCTACTAATCTCTACATGCATCTGCCATGAAGAAATTCATTTGGTTAATCGTTGTTAAACATCATGATCTTTTCTTTTGAATGTTTTATGTATTTATTCGTTGTGAGTTTGCTCAGAATCTTCACAAAAATATGTTTGTTATTATTTCTCTTCTTGATTCTTCTGTTCTTAAAATAGCTCATCGTTCACATGGTCATGGTGTGAGACCTGATAGCAAGTTGAAATTAACAACTTTCTTATTTTTTGTATACAGCTTTAAGTAATGGAATAGGATTGTACCTTCATGTTGAAGTTCAGCACCGCAAAACTTTTACCATCTTTTTCCAATTTCTTGAATCTTTCAGTAAGCATCTTGTCAATTTTCTGCAGAAACTTTGATAGAGAATTCATAGAGAAAGGGTCAGCCAAGAGACATCTAATTCTTTTGTGACTCGCTTGGGGTGTACACAGTAAGCTCTTCTTTCCTACTGCATCTGCCATTGATTTGACATATCCCTTGTTGAACAGTCTAAAATCATTGGAAAAAATTTCTTTTGCACCCTCAACACTGGGCACAAACACATGCATCTTGCCAAAAATCCTTGTCTTGAACCATTTCCCATACCTAGTTATATTAGAAACTGAATCAGTATAATTTCAGTTCTTCTACATAGCTGTGGGAATGATTGTGTCATATAGCTCCCTATTTTACTTATTGTGTTCTTTCTTACTGCCTTTCTGCATCCCTCTAATATGATTTATGGCAATTTAGATTGATGCATGGTCGCAGAAATTGGAAAGATATTAATGTTCTCATGGGTTGGAATTGAACTTGAAGGAGAGAATTGCATCACCTTGGTGAGAAACTAACCTATTAATCCTTTTTACCCTGCATGACAGGTTGGATGAAGAAGCTAAAAATCTAAAAGATGCACTTACCTCAATCGTCGTAGTCTAACAAAATCGTAGCAACCTTTACTGCTGTTGGTGGCTGATAGAAGAGAGAGAGTCTCTCCAAGGAAAGGAATCCCCAGGTTGCCAGGGATACCTGATTTTCCTCTTGCAATCTCCCCAGAAAGGAAATATGCAATTCCAACTCCTATGACAAGCAATGAAGTCAAAATAATGCCATAGTGATTCCCCAGAAGGATGAGAAGATCCTGGGCTGAAATGAGCATCATCTTGAGGTACAGCTGACTAGGCCTGTTTTGTTTTCAAGATATTATGAGTAATCAGTCAGGGAAGGCTTAAACTATCACCCAGCAGTTGAGGTTTCATTGGAATGTATGAAAGTTTGTATTAAATAAAGAAATAGGGAGATGCCTGTTTTTGGAGCACTCGAGACAAAAGTCTAAAGCATCTTCAGATTACACCAAAAGCCATGGCACGTCCAAGATTCATGCCTGTAAAAGACAACATTCTATTACCTAGTATATTTTGTCCTTATCTTCTGGGAACAAATACAATTCATTGGTGCTATTGTTATCATTTTTTCAAGAATGCCTGCCAAGCATGTACAGTAAGTAGTACCGTGCAATACTTCCTCTGTCTAGAATTGAAGGTTTTAGTTTGATTGGTACTTATTTAAAATAAAAAAAAAATTAATTGATTTGGTTCATTCTATGTTTAATAATATCAATTTCTAAATGAAAATTTTAATTAATTTAGAAGATGGGGTATTTTTTTAGGATAATTCAAAATAGAAATGTGAATATGGAGAATTACTATATAATACATACATGGAGTGCAATTAGGGACCTAATTCTTAGTAGTTTTGATGCTGAAATTTTTATTATTTATTGTCTGTTGTCTGAAGAGCTGTATCCCGGCGGTGACCTCTTTATCGCAGGAAAAGGCGGCATTATCTTGGGAGAATGATGGGCAATAAGCATTGTGGGATTCAACTATATTTGTCTGTCTATTTTTGTTTTTGACTCTAATCGAGTTAAGAATAATGATTAGAGTGAGTAATGATAAAAATTAGTAAAATATCTAATAAAATAAAAATATGTAAATTAGAGAATGCTATTTCAAGAATGTATTAATTGATTCCTGTAAGATTAGATTTAAGTTAAAAGGCAAATGTTTTTTTGGGGAGAGAAATTGAAAGTTTCCCTATATAGATTTAAGATTAGATTAGAATTTTTCAAAAAATCAAGAAGACATGGATAAAAGGAAACTTCTCAAAATAAATTGAGATCAATCTGACTGCGAAAGTACGAATGAAAGGGCATTTAGAAATCCACTTGCCAATCGCCTGCTTTAGAAATCTGCTTGCCTTGCCTTTATGTAACAGACACTTGTGATGGGTCGGGGGGCTAATCGAAACAAGTGAGTGAAAAGTGGGCAAAATCGCCCATTTAGTCATGTAACTTTTTATTTATGTTTAATTTTTTTAAAATTTTTATCGTTAAGGATTTTCTAAGAGTTGACATTCTAAATTCTTTTCATCTCGAAAGTACAAATTTCATTTATTTTTACCCAAAAAAAAATTTTATTATTATTATTATTATTATTTTACAGTCAAAGGGGGCAAAGTAGTACATTAGTGTTCACCCATTGTCACCCCATATCTGAATATAGTCGTCTTGCCCTTCTTTATTCATTCACTGGCAACTGTCGGCCTTTCAAACTTTCGCTCCCAAGTACTCGTTCCATTTCATGGCAATTTTATAGCAGCCGTCTATTCTCAAGGTTACCACTCACCTGGTGGAACTGAAGCCCAAATCGGAACCGAATCCTTCAGAGCTACCCATCAGCATCTTTTCCAATTTAGCACATTTTATTGGGACCTTCTTTTCTTTTCTTTTCTTTTGGTATGTAAACCACATATTTAGTTTCGAAAACTTACGTAATTTGGTAAGATTGGAACCGCTCACCCATCGTAATTGAAATTAAACAACAAATTCTTCAAACTTCTATTAACAACTTTAGTCTGCTCATCTATTGAGGATGGTGTGAAGAACTAAACTGTAGCTTGGTTCCCATTTGAAGCGAAAGAGTGCGCCAAAAATGACTCACAAACTTTGAATCCTTGTCAGAAGTGATGGATTTAGGAACTCCATGCAACTTAACAATTTCTTACAAAAATAAGCATGCAATTTGTGAAGCATCCAAGGTCTTGCTGCAGGGGACAAAATGCACCATTTTTGAGAACCTATCTACTACCACCATCATTGAATCTTTATTTTGCTGTGTACTGGGCAATCCCAAAACAAAGTCAAGACTGACATCTTCCCCAAGTGCCATTGGGACAGGCAAAGGCAAATGTAAACCAATGTCACTGCCTTTGGTCTTAGCTATATGACACACACTGCACCTCTCTACAAATAGGATCACATCATGCTCCATCCGATGCCAGTAAAAATGGTCACACAGTCGAGCCAAAGTCTTATCAACCCCATAATGCCCTGCTAAACCTCCTACATGACTCTCAGTAATAATAGACTCCCTTAATGAACATCTAGGAATACATAGCTTGTTGCCCCTGAAAAGAAAGCCCTCTCGAATCAGAAACTGCTAATATGAACCTATCTGACACCACTCCCAAACATCTCTAAAATCAGGATCATCCCTATACAGCTCAGCAAAAGTACTAAACCCCAACACTTTAACCTACATGGTGGACAATAATGAATGCTGCCTTCTCAATGTATCAACCACTACTCAGAATCCCTACTTTATGCTTGATGGCAAAACTAAAAGCTTGAACAAACTCCACCAATTTCGCATGCCTAGTTTTCAGTTTATGCTGCCCATTAAAATATTTCAAAGGTTCATGATCTGAGTATAGAATAAACTATTTCGAGATAAGGTAGTGCCTCCAATGCTCCAAACTCCTCACTACTGCATAAAACTCTTTATCATAAGTAGAGAATCTATGCCTAGGTTCATTCAGCTTCTTGCTAAAGAATGTCATTGGCTTATTTTTTTGACTTAATACCCCTCCAATCCCAACTCTTGAAGCATCACAATGCACTTCAAAAACTTTAGTAAAATTAGGGAGCACTAAGATAGGAGTTTCAGTTACCTTTGGCTTCAATGATTGAAATGCCGCTTCAACCTCTTTAATCCACACAAATCGGCCTCCCTTCAAGCAATCTGTAATTGGCACAATAATTGAGCTGAAATCACGAATAAACCGTTGATAAAATGAAGCCAGTCCATGAAAACTGCTAATGTCAAACATATTTTGGTGTTTCCCAACTTAAAATGGCCTTCACTTTTACTGGATCCATCTGAACGCCATTCCCTGATATGATATATCCAAAAAATGTCACATAATCAGTTAAAAAGTGACACTTTTTAGTATTAGCAAACAGTTTCTGCTTTCTCAATGTCTCAAATACTGCTCTTAAATGTTGTAAATGCTGCTCAATTGATGCACTATATATCAAAATATATTGAAATACACAACGACAAACTGACCAATAAAAGGGCGAATAACCTGATTCATTAGTCACATAAAAGTGCTCGGCGCATTAGATAACTCGAAAGGCATGACCATCCACTCACATAGACCATCTCTAGTCTTAAAAGTTGTCTTCCACTCATCTCTAGGTCGCATCCTAATCTGGTGATAACCGCTTCTCAAATCTATCTTTGAAAACATAGACGCCCAAAGCAGCTGAACAATTAAATCATCAAACCGTAATATAGAAAATTTGTACTTGATTGTAATTTTATTCACAGCCCTGCTATCTGTGCACATCCTCCGGGAACCATCCTTCTTGGGCAGCAATAAGGCTAGAACGGCACAAGGACTCATGCTTTCCTTGATTGTCCCTTTTTCCAACAATTCTTGCACTTGCATCTACAACTCCTCATGCTCCTTGGAACTCATTCTGTAGGTTGCCTTGTTAGGATAGTAGCACTCGAAATGAAGTCAATACAGCACTAGATGTCTCTCATCGGTAGTAAACTTGGTGGCATCTCCTCTAGTACAACATCTACAAATTCTTTAAGCAATGGAAGAACTTGCTCAGGGAGCTTTGGATTGCCCTCATTATGCTCAATCACAACAAATGCAAAAACTTTAGGTGCACTAACTATTTCCTCTTGAAATTCTGCCCTAGACAGCAAATGATTTTGTTCTTCTTTCCTCAAATCCGAGGGATCGAAATCCTTCTTGAAGGTGCAGGTGTTTCGAAAGCCATCATGTCTTGTCTTTTTGTTAAACTTCCATAGCCTCCCTAACAAAATGTGACAAGTATCCATTGGGAATACATCACACCACACTGAGTCAGTATACTTCTTCCCAATTGAAAACTGCACTAGACATCTCTTACCAACCTTTACCTCATTTCCCTTTTAAAACCACGATTGTTTATAGCGTTGTGGATGATCAACAGTCTCTAAACCCAATTTCTCAACCATCATCGTAGACACCACATTTTCACAGCTATCTCTATCTATAATCATGCTATAGACTTTCCCTTTTCTAGTGTATTTTGTGTGAAAAATATTATCTCAACCACAGATCATCATCAACCACAACAACATTTAAAACATGCCTAAATACAAAGCTTTCACTAGAGTCAGCATAAATAATATCACCTTCACCTGGAGTTTCATCTTCGTACTTTGCTTCAAACTCATCAAAAATGGGTTTTCCAATTTCCTTAATAAATGTCACAAATTGCTTGTTAAGACAATCGATTACAAAATGCCCAATTCCCTGATGTTTAAAAAAACTCTTAGCTACAACTGTTCCTTTGTTAGTTCCACTACTCTGCACCTCTTTAACCATAGGTTTAGGTTTTGCACTCTTAATGGTTATAGGTATTGGGATAGCTGAAGAACCAAAGTTTTGCCTCCTAACTCTTTGACCAAGAACCGATTCTAAAACCTAGAATTGCTGACCTTTCTCTTTCACTGCCCTTCTACTTTCAAAGCCAATTTGCACCCATCTTCATAGGTCCAGTATTGTTACAACTAAACAACATCTAATATCTCAGCCCGTAATCCCGCCAAAAATCGAGCCACTGTTTGTTCATCCTCTTTGACCACAACTCATTCTTAGACAATCAAATTCACTGATACATTTCTCAACTATCAAGTCATGCTGTCGGACATTATGATATTCAATAAAAACCTAATGATTATAAAGAGTAGGCAGAAACTTCTTTTGCAGCAACTTTTTTTTGTATTCTCAAGTTCCTTGCTCGCATATACTGCTTCTTAACATGTTCCCATCATATTGAAGCATGCTTCCTCAATTTGACAGCAACGAGTTTCACTTTTTGATCCTTAGTCAAATCTCGAACATCAGAAATTTGTTCTACAGTGTGTAACCAATCTATGAATTCATCCGGATGAGCCCAAATTCAGGAATCTCAATCTTCATTCTGAAATTATGAAAAGATGAGCGACTCCCAGGTCGTACTCCACGATTTCATCCCTAGTCAACAACCCCGAAAGGATTGGCTTCTGTCCCTTCATCATCGGATTTGACCTCTGAATCCACGCCCTACTCGAACTGAATGCCTCACGTTGCCTCTGCAAGCTGTCACTTCAAATCCCAGATCCGCCTTCTTTGTTCCTCGATTTCTATATCTTACAGGTCTCGTTGATGCTATTGTTCATATTCTTCAGGAATGATTCCATGCCCCCCTTCCAGCACGAGCACATTGTCCACGACCAACACGATTCTGTTCAGCTATTGGTGAAGGCAACATAATGCTTTGATACCAAATGATGCCAAATTGACAAGAAAATTGGCTAAACAGAAGAATACCAGGATGATAAAAAGAAACTATCAAAGTTCTTTAAATTGATAATAATCAATATAAAAATATGCAACCCCCTAAAAATGAGTTGAACATGCCCTATATAAGTTAATCCTAAATAGCAAATAAAATAAAATAACAAAAGTACTAAAATATCCTTAAAACTAAAAATAACCAAAAAAAAATCTATCAATCAATGCTTATACTACATCACCTCTATTATCAAAAATGCACCTTTCCATCTTCTTAGCACAACCCATGCAATGCAAGTCCACAAACAATACAAAAGTTTGTGGTGGTTTGGGTCTACGGGTGTCTCTTCTTTCTTTTCCTCAGCTGCAGCAGCCTTCACCTCTTTCTTCGGTGATTCCTGCTCAAAATTCTTGAGTTTTTAATCAATATAGAAGATGGGAAATGTAAAACTGTTCAATCAAAACTATAATCGAAACTGACCTATTTAGCTTCTTCACCCATTGCCTCTATTTCTTGCTAATAACACCAGATCGAAATCGGAACCCAAAAAAATTGCAGAAATGATTGAGAAAGAAAGGTAGAAACTATAAAGAGGGCCGGGGAGAAGAGAATCAATGTTGTATTTATGTGTTGAATTATGATTGTAAAGCTTAGACGGTGAAAAAATTACAGTGTAAAAGCAGAATCTGAGCATATGAAGAACACAATATAGAAACAAATGAGACTAGAAAGGTGGGGGACCTTCTGATAATTCTACGGGTGGTGTGGGGGGAAGTGAGTGAAGTGAAGGGAAGAAACTAAAGAAGAGGAGATTCCAAACGGTAGCACTAGAAAGTTGTCGGAAATGAATGCAGCCGGTCCTAGAGTCGTGAGAATAGTGGTCACAGATGCAATAGAGTAAGAGGTTCATCAACGAGGTGAAAATCATACCATTTTGTGGCAGAGTAGAGATAAGAATGGCAGCAGTGGCAGAGTGAATGGAATTGTCAACGGCTTTTGGAGAAGTAGGACGATGGCAACAGAGAATAATAATAACAAGAGATGCAAAAAGGGTGGTGGAGTCATCACAAGCACAGTGCAAACCGAGTCCGAAAACGCTAGTAAGTTGAAGGCAGGCAATGTCAAGAAAAAGAAGTTTAATTAATTTAAATTACGGTGAATGAATGAAGTACCAGTTTTACCCTTTTGACCTAAAAAAAATATATATATAGTAAAATATGTTTTTTGGGCAACAATGATTAGAATTTGTACTTTTTGGGTGAAAAGGATCCAGAAGGTCAACTCGTAAAAAATTAGAAGATCCCCAATAGAAAAAAAAAAAAATCCATGAAAAGTATTATCTTCTTCAATCATTATTTCTTTAAGAAAACAAATGAAAGGTCTGGATATGAATATTATAAGACATTTGATGTCGCTATCTTCCTCTAACTTCCAACTCCGACAACTCTATGAAATGAAAGGAACGAGAGGCAGAAAGCTCTCTGTTCCTCCTCCAATGACAAAGTTAGATTTAGAGAGGGGAAAGATCAAAAGGAGTAGAGAGAGAAAGAGCGCAAATAGACAACTTACCCTTTTGAAATGTTCTTAGTTTGTATTTATATATTTGGTGTTACACGGATTGCCCAATTGACATAGTTGACTTTTGTTGCGAGGCTATCACCAAGATAATGAATGTTGATGAGTAAAATGGATACGATCCAAACCATCTGACCCAAATAACCTTTAATAATGGTATGAATACAGAGAATCCGACCCGACATTATTAAAAGATGTTCAGCGACACGGACCTATCATAAGCTTAGGGAAGGTCTTTTTGGATTGTGACCTTTGACTCAAGGTGCTCCATCTCAAAACATGTGCCTTTCAGGCCACGACCTAATGACTATAGCTTCTTACATACAATATAAACTTTAAATGCTCGACGTGACCTTTAAGGAAATTGATTGAGACTCTCAAAGTCCCCAAGTAGTGAGGACATCAGTGAACTGATCCAACTCAAGGATGTTGCGGACCAATCAGGCCAGGACGGTGATGCACAGACTAAGGCGGTTTAGACACAGATTGCTCCGGTCGAGACCAGATTGGATCAACATGCCAGGCCAATCCGGCCTACTCCGACGAAGGCTATAGCGGTCTGCTGGTCGAAACGGTTCTAGGCCTAACAGCTGAATTAGGGTTGGGCCGAATTATGGTTTATTAATTTTTTGTTTCCTATTGCTATTAGATTTAGGGTTAATTATTGCTGTTAGGTTTACGGTTAACACCCTTTGCATTTCCTATTCCCTTTACGTTTCCCATGGCTATTAGGTTTAGGGTTAACACCCTATACAAGTTGTTTCAGGGTCTCGTTATAATCAAACTTTTGTTATTTTCGAATTCCTTTTTTGATTTTCGAAGTAGAATGAAAATTTGCTTCCTTGTTTTCTTCTATTTCGTTTTACCTTGAATTGAAAATTCAACTGCGCCTTATTCTTGAGTGATCATGGAAAACATCCCATCTTCATTCTCATCAAGTTTTCGAAAACCAACTTGGACCAATTCTATTTCCACCTAGCCAATCATTCAACGGTTGCAGGAAATCGAAAATTGTCCGGTATAAACTAGTATCAGAGCCTTGATTCGCTTCCTCTAATTTTTGCAACCACCATCAGCAAAATCGAAAATACTTTGCCTGTCAGAAAACCCTATTTCGGAAAAAAGTTTCGAAATGGGATGAAACAACTTTGAACCTTCTCTTCGTGATGTTGTAGGCCATGATAGCAGATGATGGAGGTGCTACAGGCCATGATGGAGCGATTAGAAGCTCCAAATCTTGTTCAACCTCAACAAGAACATGGGGGGGGGGGGGGTTGACGGCAATAGAGAAGGGTAAGTTGGCAATATTGATGATCAATCAATCCAAAGAGGGCAGCAACATCACCGCGACTTGATTCCTCCAAGAGAGCACAAACGCTAGCCGAATCATGAGGTAAATCTAAATAGATGGGAGGTTGGATTTCGGGTTGAAATTCCAGAATTTAAGAGAGGATTGAATCCGGATGAGTATGTAGATTGGACCTTGCAGGTGGATGATGTTTTTCATCTAAAAGAGGCACTTTTGGACAAACAAGTCCCGCTTGCCACCATTTTGTTTAGAGATAAGGCTGCAGCATGGTGTACTGGCGATACATGGATGGGAGGTAGCCAATTGCATCATGGGCAACCTTGAAGCAAGAGATGAATGGAGAGTTCCTGCCACCAAACCATGAGCAGGCCTTGTATGTGAAATTGCATGGATTGACATAGAAAGCAGTAGGTAAGCAGTTAAATGTCAAGCCACCACCAAGCGCTCCCATGTCAAATGTTGGGCTAGGTTCCCAACAAAGCTAGGGCATTATTTGTAATCGGTGTCACAACATTCTTTGTCACCGGTGTCACAACCTAGGGCATTATGCCAATAAGTGCCCGACAGCTCAAGCCCAGTTGTACATGGATAAGTATCCGGAGGAGGAGTATACCGAAGAGTTTCCAAAAGACGAGGAGTACGCAGAGGATGATATGTGCATGATAGACCTGATTGCATCTAGGGAGAGAGTCTAGTCATGCGAAGGATATGCCTAGGCCCAAGTTGAATGAAGATCGGCATCGTCACAATATCTTTAAGACAAAGTGCTTTGTGGCCGGAAAGACTTGTAGGGTGATCATCGACTCCGGGAGTTGGGAGAATGTGATTGCCGAAGAACCTGTGAGGAAGTTAGGATTGTAACCAAACTCCACCCTCATCCTTACAAGCTTAGTTGGGTCAACAAAGATTCGGATATCCAGGTCAATCGTTGCTGCGAAGTTAATTTGTCCTTTGGACCATAGTATGAGGCGATAATCACGACAGTTGTTATTCTTATGGATGCAACGCATATAATCTTGGGATGACCTTGACAGTTTGATAATCGGGCAGTGTACAACGGGTACACCCACATGTATATGTTGTGGCCGGAGGGAAGAATAGTGATTCTGAAACCACTTCAGGATGTAGCGGGACAGAAAGCCGTGATCCGCTTGCCAAGCAAGGAGTTTGAGGCAAGCCTAGAAATGGAAGAAGTCTGTTTTGCTTTGATAAGAAAGACTGAGAGTTTCGACCAAGATAAGGAGTAGAAGCCGAAAGTTCCACAAGAGTTGGCGTCTGTTCTGGAAAGCTTCCGGGATGTTGTGTAGAATGAGCTTCCTACTAGATTATTGGCCCTTCGAGACATCTTGCACAGTATTTACTTAATTCCAGGATGCGAGTTGCCAAATAAAGCTCATTATCGGATGACGCCGCAGCAGCATAAGGAGTTGAAGAAGTAGATCCGAGGTCTTTTGGACAAAGGCTTCGTATGAGA
Source organism: Parsonsia alboflavescens (assembly GCA_028571225.1). Lineage (NCBI taxonomy): Eukaryota > Viridiplantae > Streptophyta > Magnoliopsida > Gentianales > Apocynaceae > Parsonsia > Parsonsia alboflavescens. Next base: position 19,423,151 of record JAOXNR010000001.1, on the reverse strand, counting down.
GAGTATCAGCCCAAGTGCAATGCCAGCTCTTCTGGTACCAAAAAAGAATGGGTTGTGGAGGATGCGTGTCGATAGTCGAGCGGTGAATAGAATCAAGGTGAAGTACAATTTCCCATTCCAAGCCTGGACGACATGCTCGACTAATTGAGTGGAGCTAGGGTATTCAGGAAGATCGAGATATCATCAGATTGAATGCACCCCGGAGATGAGTGGAAAACAAACTTCAAGACGAAGGAAGGGCTGTACGAATGGTTGGTGATGCCATTAGGGTTGTCAAATGCACTGAGCACTTTCATGCGAGTGATGAACCAGGTATTGTGATCGTTCCTCAACTGTGTTGTTGTTGTGTATTTTGACGAGATCTTGGTTTATAGCAAGACAGCAGAGTGGCAGTGTTGCGTGAGAACCAACTGTTCGCTAACCCCGACAAGTGCACTTGGATGGTCGATAGACTCATATTCTGGTTTATGTTGTGACTGGAGATGGGATTCTACCAAATGAGAGGAAGGTGCGAGAAATTGCAAAGTGGCCAACACCGATATCCATGACTGAACTTAGATCCTTCCTGGTTCTTGCTGGATTCTATTGGAGATTCATGAAGAGATGCTGTGTTTGTCAGGAGGCAAAAGGATAGACATGAACCAGGGGCAGTACTTGCCATTGCCTACTCTAGATTAGCCGTGGAGAGTTGTGTCCATGGATTTCATGGTTGGTTTGCCAAGAACAACCAAGGGAATGGACTCCATTATGGTCATGGAGAAACTACATTTGATGTTTCGAAAGTGGTGGATCTCTATTTTCCAAAAGTGATCAGACACTATGGATTACCTTATTCCATAGTTTCAGACAGGGATACCAAATTCATGAGCCAGTTTTTGCGGGCTTTGTGGAAGAAATTCGGAACTAAGATGAGCTACAATAGCTCGTATCATCTGTAGACAGATGGACAGACAAAGGTGGTTAATAGGAGTCTGGAAAATTGCTAAGAGCTAATGTGCAAGAATTGATGTGATTTTCTTGTAAGTTGAAAGGTTAATTTCACACACAAACAATCAAACCAAATCAGTATAAAATAAAGGACTCATCAAAGGTAAGTTTTGGGAGATTAGGAAGACCTTTGTAGATTAAACCACTACAACAACCAACTTCTTGATTTGCTAAGACAACTCAACACCTCACCCAAAGTGATTGAGAGCCCGAGAGAAATGACTACAAACCCTAAACAAGAAGTTCTAGACACTCTCAAAAGATCAGATGATCTTGGTTTGGAGAAGCGCCAAGAAAAGTTTCTGGTTTTTGTCTCAAAATTGTGTATCCAAAATGGTTGAAACAAGGCCCTTAAATAGCTAACTAAACCCTAAGCTAAGCTTGGCCAAAGGCTAGTGAAGAAAATACAACTTAAAACGTAAAAGAAAGGAAACAAAACGTAGAAGAACGGCTTCAGCAGAAATAGGTCGCGATTGGATCCGGCGTCGGCTGCTGCACCGGATGTCCTCTGGAATTTCCTTGGAACGCTGCTTGGTTTGATCCGGCACCGGATGGGCCGATCAGGCGTCGGATGGGCTGCACGTTTCCAGCTTGGTTTCTTCTCCATTTGCTATTTGTTCCATGCTGGTTTCCTGCCTAGTTCCATCTTCATTCAAAGCTACCTTAGGCTTCCCAACTGCTTCCTTAAGGCTTTGAACCTCCCATAAGTTGTACTCCCTCCTTGATTGCTCTTGTTCAAGTTCATCCCCTTCGATCATGGCTTCAAAGTCGAACCGCTCCTCTTGTTTTGAACAAATATCATCAACGCCAGCTTCTTCATCTTTGATGCCCTCGTCCTTGTGATTGGCCCCGGTGGGATTGATGGTGCCTAGTCTCCATCAAGAATTCAGATGTTGGGATTTGTGTTTACTGAAGGTGGAGTTTGAGTTCAACTCTTCTATCAATTGTTCTGCTAGATTTTCACCTTTTTGGTTTCTATATAGGTTTAATACAAGAGGGCCTCTTGACCTTTTGCTAGTTGAAACCATGGGAAAAGGGTTGAAGTTGGTTGATGACAGAGTTGCTGGATTGAAGGAAATTCATGCTTCGGTTAGGGCCAAGTTGGAGACATCATATGATGTGATTTCCTTGAAGGTTGAAGCTTTGATTTCACACAAACAAGAAAACCAAATCAAAGTTTTAAAGAAAGGACTCATCAAAGATTGGTTTTGGGAGAAATAAGAAGACCTTTGTAGAATAATCCACAACAACCAACCTATTGATTTATAAAGACAATTCAATTCCTTCACCGGAAGTAGTTGAATGCCCAAAGGTTTAGTGCCTTGGAACCCTCAAGAGGATATTCTAAGAAAACTAAACAAAAGATCAAGTTTGATCTTGTGTCTTGAAAGTTCAATAAGGAAAGCTGTTTTTCTTATCCAAGTTGAATAGCTCATTTCTATTACAGATAAGGTTCTATATATAGTAGAAGAAGTGATAAACCCTAAACAAGTCTTCCAAGAGGTCAAATAGCTAAAACAATTGAAAGAAAACTATTAAAAATCGGGACAATGTCGCATTAGGTATGTAGAGCAGCTTCTATCCGGAACCGGCTTGGACTGTAGCAGAACCGGATGGAAGACTAGATAGCTATTGGAAAGCTTGCCAAAACTGACCTCTGCTAATCCGGCCCCGGATGGCCCTATTTTCCTACCTAGCTTCTTCTTCTTTCCCAATTTGTTCCATGCTTTGTCTTGCCTCAATTTGTACTCTTTTGGACATGAACTATGGTCTTTTAGAATGTTTCTAAGCCTTCAAACTCTCCAAATGAGTCCTCCACTTTGATTATAATCCAAGGCTCTTCAACTTGGTCTTCATCTACAAGCTTAGCTTCATGGAACATGGCATCGTCTTCAAGTTGATCTCTCTTGATTTACATTAATGCCAACATTGCTACTTTCAGCTTCAAGGCATAATTCGTATACTTGAAGTACAAGTCTTTATATGCATGAACTAAGTTTTTCATGTTGTAATTCTTCAATCCATTCATTGATTCTCCCGTTGAAGCTCCATCTTCTTTAGAATTGAACTTGAATCTTCTCATCTCCTCATTTGGTAGCTTCCATGAGGTCTCCAATATTTTGTTAGCTCCTTGATATCCATCATTCCCCCTCACCTCAAGAGGATTCGTCCTTGAATCTTTAAGTCCTACATAGAAAAGAGAATGATCACTAACATGGTTTGAAGAATCAAAAGAATACTTATCAAGTAACTTCAAGTCATCCTTCATAGAAATTAGAAGTTGACAATGCCTTACCATACCGTTCTTTAAAGGTGGTAGTACCTCCTTGATTGATATGTATTCCATTTCCACTACAAGAAACTCATTAGAAGAAATAACATAGACAAGGAGTACAAACTTATGAAGGAAACAAGGAAAACGAGTTCTTTCATTCAAAGCACAAGACATAAATTCCATTGGTCTATGACCCCATAAACCAAGATTTGAAGGTTCTCTACACCTTGAATTCATATTCATTAAACTTAAGAAACAATCCCGTAGCATAGCATATACTTGTTTTCCATCAAAAACATCAAAAATTGGAAATGAATAAGAAAATAGCCTTCACAAATGCTAGAAGTCAATTAATTCATCAAGATGGACATCATTATTCTCTTTCAAAAACGGCACAAAACTCAAATCGTAACATCATGTAGTTCCACCAATCAAGCCAAATAGAGAATAAGCACATAGAAAACTCATTCATTTCACGCTCATAAAGTTCAACTTCATTAAAGATCGACTTCTCTTCATAAATAATCTTTTCACAAGAATGCTCCACCAATCATAGGCTTCTTCTTCATATGTAATCCTAAGACATGCTTTTTAAATTCAAGGTTCTAGGACTTACATATCTTACAAAATCAACTTCATGATTCTCAAGATTCGACAACTCAAAGACTTTGTGATTAGAATACTCAAGAACATGTAAAGTACCTCTTCGAGGCATATTATTGTGAAATTCACAAGCTTCTTCACAAATTTTCAACAAGCTTGGATTTTCTTCTCACATTCACAATGAAGTAGGTATCAAACAAGATAAGCAAGCAATTGGGATCAACAGGGAATCTACACATGATACTACAAAGAGAGAAATTTGAATCAAGGATGGTAATATCAAATATCCACAATAACCGATCATCCAAGACAAACATTAAAATGTCATTCAAGTTTCTACGAAGTCATGCTTAAACAAGTCAAGCAAGTATCTCAATTGATAAGAATGTGACTCCAAGTTATTCCCATGACTATCATTTATAAACAATTCACACATAGAATCCATACGCATGAATATAGCATTTCCACCAAACAAAGAATAAACATGCTTATAAACTCCACCACATATGACTTATCTTGAAACATCAAACTCATTGTCACAAGCATATTCTTTCATCATTCACAAACTCTAAATCCATAAAAGCTGTCACTAAACTCAAAGAAGTATAAGGCATGCTTTTTCTAGTTAAGAAATCATCATGCTCAAGAATTTTCATAATTGCACTTTGTTTATGAACATCATAAACATCTCTATACTCACACTTACCATGATGCTTGGAACAATCAAGAATGCATAAGATACCAATTCTAAGTGTTTTAGCATGAACATCATAAGTTTTGAATCTAAGAATCTCAAGAAAATATGGAATCCAAGCATTCATGTTGTTATCTAAGTCATGAAACTTCAAAATTTCAACTAAAATCAACCTCTTCACATGACATGCTTCATCATCAATCTCCAACAAGCAATTATCATCAATAAGCATGAGTTTTCTTCTCATATGAACAACAATGAAGTGCATCACAAAGAAGATGAACAAGAGTTTAGAGTCAACAATGAGGATGCACACTAGAGCACAAAGATATAAATTGTTACCAAGAAGTGTAACATCAAAGATCCACAATAATCGATTATCTAAAACAAAATTTCAAAATTCCATTCATGTGTGTCCCAAAGATATACTTCAAATAGAAGTTCAAGTAATTCCATCCACAAGAGTATATCTCCAAGTTGTTTCTATGAAACAAAATAGTTGACAAGTCATATATAGAATTCATAGGCATAAACAAAGCATTTCTCCAATCAATGAATCAATATGCTCATAGAATTCACCATATATAACTTGTCTAGACACATTAAGCCCATGATCACAAGCATGCTCATCCCCAAATGATTCCCTAACGAGCTTAAGATCTAGCATTTTATTCAAAAAGGTCTTAGAGATACACAACTTACTTCCACATGCATGAATCTCATTTCTGGAGCCATAATCAAAAAAATATCTACCATCATTTTCTTGCACAAATGACTCCTTCACAAACTCAAAATCCATGAAAGCTTTAACAAGACTTATAGAGGTATAAGACTCACTTTCTCGAAACAATTAATCATTATGCTCAAGAATATCAACAATGGCATGTGGCTTATGAACATCATAAGCATTTCCACAATCATGCTTAATCATAGAGCACATATTTTCATGCTCATAATTCAACAATCTATTACCAAGGATAGAGATAAGAGTGTACCACTTTAATGTAGCATCCATTTCCATGTTGTCCTTGCCTTCCTTCGACTTGATTAGGCCTTCTAAGTCATACATCCCAGACAAGGGAACACTAGAAAAAGAATGGTCAATGTTAGAAGTAGGAATATAAATCTCTTTGTTCCCAACTAAAGCACTCTCACTCTCTATTTCGTTCTCATATGAATTTTCATTTTCTTCACTCAAATCTTTTTTTTTTTCAATGACACTCATTTTCTTTTTCACTCACAATCTCATTTTTCATCTCTCTTTGCGCCTCAAAATGTTTTTCATTCTCATGCTCTCCTTCTTCTATTCTCTCTTGTTCTTTTTCTCTCTCATCCTCACTCTCATTTTTCATCTCAATTGGACACTCCTCTATCGTGGCATAGAACGCTTCTATCGTTTTGTTTATCAACAATTGTTCATTTTGGATTTCTTGTGGTGTCAATGAATTCAAATTGACTGTTCTTCCATCGTTCTTGAAAGTGTATTTGTGCTTGCAATTATATATGTAGCACCCCTTTCAACTTGCCAAAGTTTCCCTAGCAACAAATGAGTTTCCTGCATAGGAATCACGTCACAAAGCACTTCATCCTTGTACTTCAATATGGAAAAAAGTAACATGACTTGTTTGTCCACCATAACCTCTTCACCTTCATGAATCCTTTGTAACACATAAGGTTGTGGATGGCTTTCATATTTAAGCTCCAATTTATCCACCATATATTAACTTAAAAAGTTCACATCATTCTCATGGTCAATCATCAAAAGACTTACCTTCTCAAACCTGATGCATCATGAAAGAAATAAGGTTTTTCTTTGATCATCCCCATCCCGAAGTGTCATAATGTATCTATGAAGAAAAAATTACAAAAATAGGGAAATTGTATATGTCCTCAACAATCACTCTTGTTTTTCTCTCAATTTGGCTCTTTCGTGCTCTATTGATCTCACTCGTAATGCCTTTTTCGACTCTTGTTCTTACTCCACTCACAAGGACGATGTGCAAATCACATAGGCAAAAGTACCAAATTGATCCACACAAATCACTTTGTTGATCAATTGAAAATCTTCAAATGAGTCAAGAAAATAGAGTTTCAACGATTTAAGGTCATCCAATTCAATTCAAAGAGCAAACACTTAGAATCCAAAGAAATTCTCAAAGAGGCATTTTATCAAACACCTAGAGGGCAATGAAAATGT
>JAOXNR010000001.1:19393048-19416295 GCA_028571225.1 Parsonsia alboflavescens | reverse complement strand
ATACACGATGATGTTAAGGAGTGCGGTACCGCACTCCCTAGGAAACAAGAGTGACGATTTGCTAACGTAACAACATTTTTAAATTTCCAATCAAAACAACGTCATTTTGAACTCAACACCCACACCCACTCTGCATCAGTTTCATTCGCATTTTGAGATAGGGAGGAGATTCCCCCAAATCCTCCTGCCAACCCTCGTCCCACAAAATCAACTGGGCAACTTTCTAGAAGTTTAAACCCATGGTGGATAGGCCCAGTAGAAAGAGGAGGCAGTGCCGGCGGTTGGGTTGGTGGCAGTAAGGAAGGACAGTGCGGTGCGTTGATGCTCAAAATCGGTGGCAATGATGATGTGGGGTGTTGAGTTCTTCTTCAGAAATTCATTCATAGCACTGGCGGTTACTAGGGTAGTTTGTGGATTGTTCATTCTCCAGCAAAGAATAAAGAAAATCATTTTGCTGTAAATCACATTCTCCCGCAAATCAAACTGAACTTCTTAGAGCATTCTCATTGGGCAGAAGGGCAAGTAAATCATATTTCTGGCTGTTCTTTCTGCTCCGGCAAATTTTGAAGGTTAGCCAACCCTCTTTTTCGTTTTTCGATCTATAGATTATGTGTTTTATGGTCTTGATCAGTGACATGTAGTATAGAACTATGTAGCTGAGAAAGAAGTAGTATATGTTATAGGAGAATAGTTCTGTAGCAGTAGAACACTGGTGGAAAAGAAGGCAAATTGCTAATAAATCCTGAAACAAGGCAACAAATACATTTGAATTCTGATTATTCAAACAAGAGCTTTCTGAACCTTAAATTTCTTTGTGTTTGCAGTTGAGAAAGCTAATATAAGTAGTTCTCTATGTCAGATTTAGTGTTACCTTATTACAACTGCTTGACTTAAGCCTTGTGACCTTGTCTTTTTCATGTGAACACGTTCAGAAATGTTAAAGGTGGGTTCATAATAGTGTATATTGTTGGGAAACTATGTTGCCAAATGAAAGTGTCTACAAAGGCCTATAAAAAATGTTGTCTTGTTAATTTATTTACTGAGACCTTTGGGATGAATAGCTAGCAAGGCGAGAGAAACTAGTATCATTTAGGGGGTTTTCTGATGAAATTTGAAATCTGATGAAACAATTAAGGTGGTGCACAATAAAATCTCTAATTCATTGTCACAATAAAATGCTTCAGAAATTATAATAAAAAATATGCTTATAAGAGTGAAAACAATTCTGCATACAAGTTGAGAGCAGCCTATTTGACTATGTTTTAATTCCTTGTACGATGAATCTTCATACAGAAGTCAGATATGAGATGCCTTTTGTTTATAATTTGATAAACTAAATGAACTATGCACAATGTCTACTTTTTTCTTTTGCTTTCTGTTCCCTTTTATGAACTGAAAAGTTATAAGTTAGTTGTATGTGAAATTTATATCCAAAGACAAACCCTATCTTTGTAGATTCTGAATATAGAAGAACATGCATCCTCATCTCAATTGTTCACTCGACTAGTATCAAATGAGATTAAACCAAGGATTTCTCAAGAGTTTTTTAACAATTGAGGAACCCTTCAATTTTTATAATGCATATGCACAAGAGTGTGGGTTCGGTGCAAGATCAAGTAACAACAAATTTAAATTTCGAGGAAATGAAATTATATGGAAGAAGTTTGTTTGCTCTAAGGAAGGCAAGACAAATGAATATTATTAAAAAGGTTGCGAGATGATACACAAAAAAGGTTTGAAAGGAATCGATCTGTGGTTCATATTAGGTGTGAAGATGATGTGATTGTTGAATTATGACTGAAATTTCAACATCCATTTATCCAAACCCAAGGTAACTCATCATCTGAAATTTTACCCAAGACTTCAACAAGAGATTCAAGCTAGTGACTAATGACCATGATTGTCTTCCAATATAATCTATTAGCTTGGATTTCTTCAATCCAAATCAATTACACTGACCAAGTATTGATAAACCCTTATGTTTAACTACGTACCCTAGAAGAGCCTTAGTAATCTCTCGGTCAAAGAACCAATTAAATCCATAAGGATTTCATTCAATTGCTAATAAGTGTTTGTCAAGTTAATTGTTAAAATGCAAATCAAATGATGGTCTATTTATAGGCTTAGCCCCAAACATGATTAGAGACTTAATTAGGCCTCTTAAGCTAGTTTTGAATATAAACATAGCAGCTAACAATAAATGGGAAAGTCCAACTAAAGTCGAGATAACAAGGCTATAAAAACAGAGGACCAAAACAGAAAATTTCTGGTAGTTTTTGCCAATCTATTCAGCAAGTGTAGCCTCACTTCCAAAGCTTCAAATGACTTGATTTCTTGCTTATTCACTCCTCTTTGATGTCTTCTATCATCCACATGTTGAGCTCTTTCCTTAGTTCAGCCTCCATTGACGGTTGTGCTTCAAACATTGTAGGGAAGTCTAGCAAAGTCTCAACACATTTGCTGAAAGTTTCAGCCTTGTTCATTCAATTTCCAGCCTTTCTATGTCTTCTAATCTCCTATGTAAGTCTTCATACTTGAATACATTACAAGGTTCTTCAACTTGCCAATCATCTTCAAGCATAACTTCTTTAATCTTGTCATGAACTTCAAGTTGTTTCAAGTTGTTCTTCATGGTCTATCTTCAATACCCACCTTGCTACTTTCATGCTCAAACTTCCATGCTTATATTTGAAATATTGATCTTTGTATGCATGAATCAACTTCTTCATCTTGTAAATCTTCATTCCATTCATTGAATCACCCCTTAAAGCTCCATCTTATTTAGAATTGAACTTGAATCTTCTCATCTCCTTATTCAAAAGCTTCCATGAGTTCTCCCATCTCTTGATAGCTCCTTGATACCCATCAAAAGCTAAATTAACACTGGTGAAAAGATAAGGAAGTCAGAACAAGATTGCAAGTTTGTTTGTTGAAGAGCATCATCATTCTTTTTTGACACCCTCAAAGGTACATCTTTTAAGATCTCACAGAAAAGTGTCAATTGCAAATAAAAATATAAAATTGCAACTTTCAGAGGCAAATGTACCTATGTGTTAACAAATTTGGATTATGGAGATTGAATATGGTGGTCCTGAATATATGGAATGTCCAAAAAAAGATTTTTGGAACTTCATAACACAAATTGATGAAGTGGAAAAAGGGTTTGATGCTGAAAGTTTGTTGGAGGTTTTTTTTTTAGGAGAAGAAAGTGAAAAATGACTCCCATTTTACGACTATGAAGTTGATGATGACAATAGGTTGGTTTGCTGTTTTAGGGCAGATCCCATTGCTAGGAAATCTTACAAGATGTTTGGAGATATTGTGGAGTTTGATACAACATATAATATAAACAAGTACGTCGTGATTTTTGCTCCTATCGCTGGAGTAAATCATCATGGTCATGCCATTATCTTTGATTGTGCCTTCCTTAGTGATAAAAGGACGGAGTCCTTGATTTGGGTGTTTAACAAGTTGTTGGAGACCACAACGAGAGGAGCACCTATGATAATATTACGGACCAAGATCCTGCAATGACGAAGGCTATCGTACAAATCTTCCCTTCGACAATTCATAGGTAGTATATATGGCATATTTTGAAGTAGTTTTTAGGGAAACTAGATTCAATCCAATATCATGACAATTATGAGCTCTTTAGGAGCATTATTTTTAATAGTGAGAGTGCATCAGAGTTTGAAGCACATTTGGGTGACTTGATGAATTAAACTAGTCTTGGAAGTAATGAATGGTTAGCTGACTTATATGAGATTAGTAGCAAATGGGTTCCTGCTTATATGAAAAAGTTCTTTAGTGCTAGAATGAGCAGTAGTCAACGTGTTGAGAGTGCATATACATTTTTCAAGAGATATATCAATAAAAGGAATACTTTAATAGGGTTTGTCTCTCTATTTAATAGAGCTCTTAAACACAAGAGGAATAGGGGGTTGGTTGCGGAACATGTTGATGTAGATGAAAAACTTAAACTAAAACATGTTATCCAATGGAAAAACAAATGGTGAAAATTTACACAAAACATAATTTTAAATTTTAAGTTGAAATATTTGAAATTGGTGCCTACACCGTAACTCTCACATTTGAAGATGAGGACATTGGCATTTATGCTGTCAAGAGGGCTGAGGATGATTATTCAAGCTAAGGTAAAGAAATTTATCACAATAAGAAAATTGACTCTGTATCTTGCAGTTGTAAGAAATTTGAGCTTGAAGGGCTGCCTTGCAGGCATATGATGGTATATTTTTGCCAAAAATAGGTTATATTCCTAGTTCCTAGATCTTGATGAGATTGACAAAAAGTACAAGAATTGGACATGGAGATAAGCAAGCTGAATTAATGCCTATGACATAACGACGTGCACATTTGTCTCATTATTTCTCAGGTGTAGTTGAGAAAGCGTATTCAAATAGTGAAACCTATGAACTTGCCTTAAATGAGTTAAGGATGCTCAGAGAAAAGATAAATGAGATGGATAGGTCAAAGAATGTCTCTCAATCAGTTGGAAATGCTTCAAAGTGATTAGTGAGTATTTGACATCCTGTACAAGTAAGAGTTAAAAACTGTGAGAAAAGACTTAAATCAGGAAAAGAGAAGGCAATTCCAAAGATGAGACTATGTCGAGGATGCGGAGTTTGGTGGCAATCACATAATAAAAAAATATGTCCTAAATTAAATGAAAGGTAATATTATTATTGATTTTTATTGTTTGCCTAAAGTTAAATTGTCCTAAAATTATTATTATTTTTTTTTTTCAAAATCTACCGTAGATGACAAAAGCTTCAATTCAGAATCGTCTGATGGAAGAGGAATTAGAATCTCAAGCAGGTATTGGCTCATCTAGTCCTTGTTGAAGTCTCTTTTGTGATATATAATAATTTTACCTTCACATACAAGTTTTTTATTTGTTTGGCCTCAACCAGGATCAAGTGTCATTAGGTTATCAAAGAAATTCCCTCTAACATGACTAAGAAGTTTTGAAAAACAAGTTTTATGGTATATTTCATCAAATTTCTTGTGTGTGAATAACTACTGGCTTACTTACATGCATATTGTCTTAATTTGGTTCTTCGTTTTTATACATATGCAGGCTTTCATCTTGGTGTGAGAAGTGATACTCTAGCTGGGAGGTGTATTATGCTTATATATTTATGTAATGGAATGTTTTTAGTTTACTATCAGAGGAATAATTGAGAGAAGTGGATGTTGTATTGCACTTCAATTTGATATAAAAATAATGTATTTTTCATATTTAAAGCATATTTTGGTCAAGATTAATTAGACTCCGAATAACTGGTCTTCATTTTCCCATAGCTGTTGGCAACTCCTTAGTTCCAATTCCATTTGACGTTTTCTTGACCCTTCTTGATACAAAGTTGATTCAAGTCCAGAGAAGAGACATGAATATATTCAGGAAAAGTGGATGGGAAATAGGAAATCTTCATTTCATTTGTATATGTACATATTCTTCAGTGGACCATACAAATCAAATAATACATTTACTAGCTAGCTACAGGAAGTAAAGTAATTATCAATTGTACCTGAATCCATCCCTGATAGAGCATTTTCTTGGGAAAAACATACAACTCCTCTGTTTCCCTAAAATCAATAAAATAATTGGAAATAGATACACAGAACCAAATTTAATTTTAAAAAAAATTTGCATAACAGTCATATAATATAGTTCATAAAAAATAGTTACTTTCGAAGAAAATTCCAAATGACTCTTCCATACGTAGCCTAAAGCAACTAATAGGGCGGTAACAAGCACGAGAAGCAATAAATTATCTTCCACATTTCATTCTTATTCATGTCTTCTTGATGCTTAATAGTCTTGAGTAACTTTTTGACATTGGCATTCAAATTGTAATTGGCTTTCAGAATTTTTTCAACATTGCATTTAACTCTCGTAAAAAAATTTGTGTTTCCTAATTAGAGTCATTAGATTGAAGTTTATCTTCCCAATAAAAAATCCTACGGCCCATCCCATCTTGTAAAGAAGTGAAGCAATAAAATTATTAAAATTAGGTTTTTTGTCAAAACTTATTTTAATACAATAAATGCAAAATCACGATTCTTCATATATCTTGAATTTTCTCAAAACTTATAGCACTTCCAATATTTTCAGTTTGAATTTTTCTCCGAGTGTGATATCTTTGGCCTCATGTATCCTCACATTCACATTTTCTTTGCAAGGCAATATCATTTGTACTAGATATTGACATTGCATCTAAATAAATGAAACGGTTAAAGATGGCATCAACAAGATGAAATCCATATGTTAATGGAATCAATAATTCTTGATGTCTCAAATCAATTAACCCATTCTTAGCAATAAAAAAATTATAGTATTTATATTTAGAAATAAAATTCAAACGTAGAGATTTTTGGAGAATATTTAGAATTGCCTTTAGAGGTTATTTGGATTAGTAGTGGAAACAATGAACAATTGAATGTTTTTTCTTCCAGAACTACAAATTTTCAAAATGGAGAATCTAAATCTTCTTCTTTTAATTGGTTGAAAATATTTTTTCATCTAATTATTCAGTGTAATTTATTACATAAATAAATTTTAATTGTCTAATTTAAGAATGTCTAGTTTAAGAAGTGTATTCAAAGGAATAACACACTTGCAATTTCATCTTTTATGAGTAACTCTAATTTACATCATGTGGTAATGTAGGAACCGGAATGTAAGGACATCTTTTATATACTGCGAGGATATTGTTAGGAACCGGACCGTAGGGACATCTGGAACTCCAAAAACTTTATTTTCACATGCTTTGACGGTATGATATTCTTAGTAGGTCCCATAATCATACGTTGTAACGGGTCCCAGATTATTGCTATAGAAATTGACAGAAATTGAAGACTTCCTAAAGCTGCCACAGAGAAACCTTAGGAGCAATCCGGTAAAGATACACAGCCTCATTATCAGAACAAATTGAAAATTGTTAAGGAGTGCAGATAGCACAAAAGATATCTCCATGCAGATTAATAGTTGTAAGCTATCATTAACTTCTGTAAATAGATTTGGAACTCCATTATTCTTCGACGAGGCCAAACAGTTTTGTTCAAAGAGAACAGGTGATTATAGTTCTTTTTCTCAACTGCTATGTCCTTATGTTTAACAAGAGCTGATCCCTAACATGATTCTTGAGACGACTGGTCCGAACTCAAATCGGACTCAAATTTGATCGGGTGACTCAGAACGGGCCAACAATGCAATGATGTATGGTGTTTTTCGGCCATCCAGAGTCGTCTTGATGGTGTTTTGGATATTTTTCTGTTTTTAGTTGTATTGTCGTAACTTTTTTTGTTTTTTGGGACAATTTCATAATTTTTTGTAAATTCATTGTTTTTAAGTTCCGATTAGGTTTAGGTTTTGTTTAGGGCTTTAAATATTTTGTTTCTCATTGTTTTCGACAGCTTTTGATTAATTGAAAATTTTCGACTTTGATCGTTTTACCAAAAACTTGTGTGTTTTCGCAGTTTTTCCAGCTTTTCTTTTGTTTAGTCATTCTTTTCGACATTGTTCTTGCATCAGTTGGTATCAAGACTCAGGTTGCTGAAATCAATGGTTGAGCAGATTCGTGGAGGTCGTGGACGACGTCATGCGGGAAGGGGACATGGAGTCATTCTTGAGGAAGGCGGTGAGGAAGACGAACCGCCTCGTAGATTCTCCTTCTCTGTTCGGCATTTTCGTTTTCAACTTCATGTAGGCCTCGTGAAGGAGAATCTAGGACTTGGAGTGGCAACTAGAGGAAGCGTGGTTGGATGTTCAATCCGAGGAGGGTATGGAATCGGAGATTGAATCCGATGATGAGGAGAAATATGACAATCCGTTTGCGGAGTTGAACCAAGGGCGATAAAAAGGACCGGAACGACGTGGCCGACAACCATCTTCTTTCCAAAATTTCGGCATGAAAATTGAGATTCCCAATTTTGAAGGTGGGCCATATCCTGATGAATTTTTAGATTGGTTACGTACGGTGGAGAGGATTTTTTATGTTAGAGATTTGACGGAAGAATAGAAAGTTAAGATCGTGGCGATTAAATTGAGGAAACATGCCTTGATTTGGTGGGAGCATGTTAAGAAGTAGAGCGCTGGAGAGGGAAAGTCGAAAATTTCAACTTGGGACAAGATGAAGAAACTACTGCAGAAGAAGTTCTTGCCGATACACTATCGACAAGAGGCTTTTATTGATTATCATTCCATTAAGCAGCGGGATCTTTCAGTGGAGTAGTACCTTGCGGAATTTGATCGGTTGTGCATGAGGTGCGATATCGTCAAGGAAGACGAGGAAATGGTGGCATGATTTTTGGCAGGTTTGACGTTCGAGATTAGTGATGTGGTCCAACTGCAGCAATATTTTACGTATGAAGATGTTTGCAGATTGGCTCTGAAGGTCGAGGGATAGCTTAGATGGAAGAGCAGTGGCGGTTCGGGATCTAGGGAGCAATCCTTTTTAGTGGCTGTGGTGGCTGTGAGTAGAGGAGACAAAGGTAGGTTAGCAGTCAAGGACGGACAACACAGTAGAACTGGCAAAGAGGCGGTGGTGGCGCAACAGCCAAGCGCTGTTTTAAATGTCAAGGCATTGGGCACTTTGTCTCAAACTGTCCACATAGACAGTTCATGACACTCAACGAGGAGGTGGTTTAGCCAGGTTTTGATGAAGAAGAAAAGGAGCCTGATGACGCACAAAAGGAGGAGGACATTGTATATGCTGATTTGGGAGAGTCCTTTGTGATTTGGCGAGTGCTAGGTGTGGCGGCAGTAGAAGATGAGTCTTAGTTGCGACATAACATCTTCCATACTCGATGTACTGCCAAAGGGAAGGATTGCAATATAATCATTGATGGCGATAGTTGCGAGAATGTGGTTTCCACGACAATGGTAGAAAAATTGGGTTTGGAAACAATTGAGCACCTGTAGCCCTACAAATTGTCATGGTTGAAGAAAGGCAATGAGGTAAAAGTCAGCAAACGGTGCCTTCTTCAATTTTTGATTGGAAAAAAATATACGGACAAGGTCTGGTGTGATGTTGTTCCTATGGATGCTTGTCACATTCGATTAGGGAGGCCGTGGCAATATGATTAGAAGTCTACACATGACAAATTTCGAAACACATATTCCTTTAGTTGTGTTGTGTTGTTCTTTTTACATCTATCTTAGTCTTCTCTTGTGAAACAATGTGTTGTTTGCAATTAAACCTAAAACAAAGTTAGGGTTGAGTTCCATTTGTTAAGTGTTGTTCATCTATATTTAACAAAAGAAAAAAAAAAAAAACCGGAGGCAAGAAAGAAAATTTCGAATTTGCCTAATTAGAACTTGAAAAAATTCGTGTTTAAGTGTATTGAAATTGCTTGGGTTGAAGTTGATTGAGAATACATTGCCTATTGACTATCAACTTTGAAATCAAGGTCCTTGGGTTCATCGAATTCATTGATAAATTGGTTCATAATTTCATTGCCCTCTAGGTGTTTGTTAAAATGCCTAATTGAGAATTTCTTTGGCTTCCAAGTGAATTATTCTTTGTATTGAATTGGATGAACTTGACTCTTTGAAATTCTATTTTCTTGACTCTCATTTGAATAACTTCAAGTAATCAACTAAGAGATTTGTGTGGATCAATTTGGTGCCTTTGGCCTAAGTGATTTGCCTATTGCTCGTGAGGGTTGATTAAGAACTAGAGTGGAAAAAGGCACTAGGAGTGAGGTCAATAGTGCGAGAAAGAGCCAATGGAAAGAGTTATACACTAGTGACAAGAGAGGACATTCCCCTATTTTTCTTGTTTTTCTTTATACGTACATCGTGACACTTCAAGATGGGAATGATCAAAGAGAGACCTTATTTCTTGCAAGATGCTTCTTGTTCGAGAAGATAAGTAGTTTGATGATTGATCATGAGAGTGATGCGAACTTTTTAAGTCAATATGTGGTGGATAAATTGGAGCTTAAATGTGGATTACTTATGTGTTACAAAGGAATCATGAAGGTGAAGAGGTTATGGTGGATAAGCAAATTACAATACCTTTTTCCATATTTAAGTATAAGGATGAAGTGCTTTGTTAAGTGATTCCTATGCAAGAAACTCATTTGTTGCTAGGAAAACCTTGGCAAGTTGCAAGGGGTGCTACCTATGATGAATGCAAGCACAAATACACTTTCAAGAAGGATGGAAGAAGAGTTAATTTGAATTCATTGACACCACAAGAAATCCAAAATGATCAATTGTTTTTGAAGAAAATGATGGAAGAATTCTATGCCAAGAAAGACGAGTCTCCAATTGAAATGAAAAATGATAGTGAGGATGAGAGAGAAAAAGAACAAGAGGGAATAGAAAAAGGAGAGAAAGAGATTGAAAAAGTCCCTGAAAGGCAAGGAAAGATGAAGAATGAGATTGTGATTGAGAAAGAAATGAGTGTTATTGAGAGAAAAGACTTGAGTGAACAAAATGAAAATTCATGTGAGAAAGAAGGAGAAACCGAGAGTGCCGTGATCTTCAAGATGAACAAGGAGATTTCAATACCCATTCCTAACATTAATCACTCTTTGTCTAGTGTTTTGTTCCAAAATTTCAGATTTTTGAAGGAACAAGCAAGATGAAGGAAGGCAAGGACAACATGGAGATTAATGCTATGCTAAGTTGGTATATTCTTATATCCATACTTTGTGATAAATTGTTGAACTCTGAGCATGAAAATCAGTTTTCTATGATTAAGAATAATTGTGGAATTGTTTATGATGTTTATAAATACGGTGCTATTGTGAAAATTCTTGAGCATGATGATTTCTTATCTAAAGAAGGCATGTCTTATACTTCTTTAAACTTAGTGACAGCTTTCATGGATTTCGAGTTCTTGAAAGAATCATTTGTGAAAGATTATGCTTGTGAATATGTGTTTGATGTTTCAAGACAAGTCATACACGGTGGAGTTTATAAGCACTCTTATTCTTTGTTTGGTGAAAATGCTATATTCATTTCTATGGATTCTATGTGTGAATTGTTGAAGAAAGGACGTCATGGGAATAACTTGAAGTCATATTCTTATGAATTGAGATATTTGAATGACTTATTTAAGCATGGCTTTGGGATATACATGAATGAAATTTTGAAGTTTGTTTTAGATCATCGTGCGATGCCTATCGATGATAACTTGTATCCTTGTGGCCTAGTGTACATACTCATTGTTGATTCTAAATTCTTATTTATCTTGTTTGAGTTGTACTGCATTTTGACTCCCATGAGGAGAAACTTCATGATTGTTGATGAAAATTGCTTGTTGGAGAATGATGATGAAGCATGTCAGGTTAAGAAGCTAACTTTAGATGAAATTTTCAAGTTTCTTGATTTATATAACAACATGAATGCTTGGCTTACATAGTTTCTAGAGGTTCCTAGATTCGAAGCTTATGATGTTCATGAAAATATGCTTAGAATTGTTATCTTATGCATTCTTGATTGTTCTAAGCAAATGTCTTTGAGTTGTTGAATCTTAAGAATCATGAAGTTGAATTTGAGAGATATGATAGTCCTAGAATCTTGGAATTCTTGTTTAAAAAGCATGTGTTAGGACTCATAAGAAAAAGAAGCCCATACTCATTGGTGAATACTTGTTGAAATCTTGTGAAAGAGTATGTAAATGTCTTGATGAGAATTTGTTCTTCAGTCATGTTGATAGGCTTCAAGTTGTTGAAATCAATGAGTTTTCTATGTGTTTAATCTATACTTGGCATGATTTGTGGAGCTACATGATATTACCATTTGAGTTTTGTGCCAAGAATCGAGATATGTTGAGATTTTGAAAATTTTTTGAGATAACCCTTGTTTTTGAAAGAGAATAATAATGCTCATCTTGATGTTTTTGATTTAGGGGATAATATGCTATGTTAGGGGATTGTTGCTTGAACTTAAAGAATATGAATTTTTAGTTTAGAGAACCTTTGCCTATTGCCTCAAGAAGTCATAAACCTTTAGGACTTTTGTCTTGTGCTTAAATGACAGAACTTTATCTTTGGTTGTTCTAAATGGCTAGTATTCCTTGTCTATGTTGTTTCTTTTAATGTGTTTCGTGAAGGAGAGAATGAATACATATCTATCATAGGGAAACCACCACCTCCAAAGAAGGGTACGGTAAGGCATTATCAACTCCTAACTTCCACGAAGGATGGCTTGAAGGTGCTTGGTAAGTATCCGTTGATTCTTCAATCAATGTCAATGATCATTCTCTCTCTATATATTACTTTGAAGATTCGAGGACGAATCCTTTTGAAGTGAGGGGGAGTGATGGATATCCAAGGACGCTACTCAATGAGGCTACGAACAAAGACTTGTCTTTCATATACAAGTATAATATCTTGAGTAGAACAATGAAGGCATTGATGGTTTTTGCCCGAAATAAGAAAGAAAGGACCTAGAACAAGCTTGAATATGCAATACATAAGGCTGAATTTTCAGAGTTCTTGGCTTTAGAATCAATGGAGATCATGCATGATTGGTTGGGAAGGAAGGAGGACTGAAGCATGAAGTGGAATAGCCTTGAAACCAAGTCGAAAACCATGACAAAGCTGGAAAAAGGTAGGACATCTGGCGCCTGATCAGTCCATCCGATGTCGGATCAAGCAGAGCAGCCTTGGCTACAATTCCAGTAGGTATCCGGGGCTACATCTGGTCCAGCATCTGGCACCGAACACTGTAGCAGCTTGGTCACTGTAGTAGCTCGGTCACTGTAGCAACCCATGAACAGTGCACAATTTTCCAAAACTCTGTGTTTTGGTCTCAATTTTCAGCCTTTCTTCTTGTATTTTTGTAGCACTTTTTGTTAAGTTTAGTTAGAGTTTTAGCAAGTATTTATAGGCTTTGTTTCAGCCATTTTAGACATAGAAGTTCAAACCCAATTCCAGAAACTTTGAAGTTTCCTTTCTTACAAGATCTTTGAACTTTGTATGAATGTTCCTAGAACATCCTAGATTAGGGTTCTATACACTGAACTTTGGGCTCTCAATCACTTTGGATGAGGTATTGAGTTATCTTCCAAATCAAGAGGTTGATTGTTGTAGCTAAATCTACAAAGGTCTTCCTAATCTCACAAAACTTACCTTTGATGAGTCCTTTCTTTTATATAGAATTGGTTTGATTGTTTTGTGTGAAATTAACCCTTCAACCTACAAGAAAATCACATCAGGTCACAGGACTTGAGACAAGCAATTGTAATAAGGTAACACTAAATCTGAGATAGAGAACTACTTATATTAGCTTTCTCAACTGTTAAAACAAAGAAATTTAAGGTTTAGAAAGCTCTTATCTGAATAACCAGAATTCAGTTGTATTTGCTGCTCTGTTTCAAGATTTATTAGCAATTTGCCTTTTTTTCCACCAGTGTTCTATTGCTATAGAACTATTCTCCTATAACATTTGCTACTTCTTTCTCAGCTACATAGTTCTATATTGCATGGCATTGATCAAAACCATAAAACACATAATCTATCAGTTGAAGGACGGGAAAGAGGGTTGACTGACTTGTAAAATTTACCGAAGAAGAAAGAATAACCAAAAATATGATTTACTTGTCCTTTTGCAGGGCGAGAATGCTCCAGGAAGTTCAAATTGATTTACCGGAGAAACAAATTTACAACACCATGATTTCAATCTTCTTTGCTGGAGGATGAATAGCCCACGAACTACCCTATTATCTGCCGGTGCTATGAATGAATTTTCAAAGAAGAACTCAACACCCCACGTTGTCGTCGTCACCAATTCTGTGCATCAACACACCGCACTATCCTTCCTTACTGCCACCAATCCAGCACCTGACACTGCCTCCTTTTTCTATTGGGCATGTCCACCATGGGCTTAAACTTCCAAAAACTTGCCCGGTTGATTTTGGGGGATGAGGATTGGTGGGAAGATTTGGGGGAATCTCCTCTCCATCTCAAAATGCGAATGAAACTAATGCAAAGAGGGTGTGGGCGACGTCGTTTGATTGGAAATTTAAAAATTTTATTATCGGTGACAAATCGTCATCGACATTTTTTAGGGTGTGCAGTATCATACTTCTTAGTAAAATTATATATAAATATATATTATTATTAAATGGATATAGAATCGTCGGTTGATTCAAATCCTTTCACTTCTATCATTGTTCTTTTTGCCTTTCAAATAATATATATTGAGATTATATATTCACGATTTTGCTAGGGTGCGCTCCGAAACTCGCCTTAATGCGCACTCTAACCGTTACCGTAACGGAATTTTTGCTCCGCTTGGTTGACTGCATGAGCATTGTAGCAAAAATTCCATTACGGTAACGGTTGCAGTGCATATTAAGGCACGTTTCCGAGCGTACCCTAGCAAATCCATATATATTCATATAACTTATTATTCTAAAAATTAAGATTTATTTGTTGGTTAATTATGCATTTTTTATTATAAAAAATTATGAAAGTACATATAAATAATGTGAATGAACATGAAGGTTTTTTTTTTTATCATATATAATTTTTATTATAATATACATTTTAAAATTATAAAATTATTGATTTAATTACGTTTCAATTACAATTGAATTACGTTTGAATTATTAAATGATGAAACATTAAATATTTCGATTTCTTGTTCAGTCTGATTATTGAAAACATTGTTTGCCACTACAGGTGCTTTTTTGGGCAAAATAGACCGTCTCTCTATCTCATAAAGAGAAACAAGAAAAGAAAATCTGAATCGGGCGTTAGTTTTGGTCTGCAAGTGCCAACGACATTTTTCACTCGGGGATACAGCACGAATCAGTGAGTTAGGGTTTTCTTGAAGCTGCCATTCAAATCCAAACATCTATTTAGGTAGATGACCAACAAATTCTGTTATCATTTCTCAATTCTATTGATTATTTTTTCTTCACTAACCAATTCCTCTCTCTGTTTATGACTTGCAATTCCTTTTGACTGAAATTGATGATGGTTATGGTGAATGCAAGAGCAATGGATCCAAATTCAGTGAAATCAACACTCTCAAATTTGGCATTTGGAAATGTAATGGCAGCTGCAGCTCGTGATTATCAGAAGGTATTTTATGTTTAATCCAAATTTTGGTTCCATCTCCCCTTTTTTTTTTTGTTTCATTTTCATCTTTCTATTAGTAGAGTCTTAACTGTGATGGACTTGAATTTGCTAGGCGTTAAAAGGTTCAGTCTTGATTTTGTTTTTTTTTTTTTCCCCTCCCCCCTCACGCCCCCAACAAATTTTCAGCATACTTGCGCCACCCCTTTTTCTAATCGTACATTACGACGAACACAAGATCACGGTAGATCCCGAAATTGATTTTAGTTAGTTCCCATCTCATGCTGCTTGATCTTTTTTCTCATTACATTGGAGACTTAGAATGGTGCTGAAGCCAGATGGAGTTTGCAGGTTCCATCTGCTCTGAGTTTCATTTAGTGAATTTTGGAAATTCCAGTTAACCTGGATGGCAATAGGGCTGAAGTAGATTATTCTAGGCTCTGAACAAAAGAGGTCCTTTTATGCTGTTTTCTATTTTTACTGTAGCCAACATGCCAAAGTCATTTCTTTGCGTATTTGTCCAAGCACAGATGATAGTGTCGAAAATTGCTACCAGTAATATGCTTTCAGGAGCTATACAGTTTCTAGTTTTTTCCAGCAAAAAAAAAAGGAAAAAAATGCTATACA
The DNA here is from genome assembly GCA_028571225.1 of Parsonsia alboflavescens. Classification (NCBI taxonomy): domain Eukaryota; kingdom Viridiplantae; phylum Streptophyta; class Magnoliopsida; order Gentianales; family Apocynaceae; genus Parsonsia; species Parsonsia alboflavescens. The sequence goes on along the minus strand of JAOXNR010000001.1, from coordinate 19,400,605 downwards.
GTTTTGGTCTTTCAAGTATCCATTGGTGTATTCTGCAGGAGTTGCTTACTCAGGAAAAGGCACATGCGTCAGACTCTGCTAATCAAGAGGTTGATCTAGATGAGCTGATTGATGTAAGTTGGAAGTTTAATCTCTCTGGGAGACTTTGCATGCACTTGTTTTCTATACTCCTGTCTGTTTACATGCACCCTGTCATTATAGGATCCTGAGCTTGAAAAGTTGCATGCACATAGGATTGCTGCACTCAAGGTCTGATATTTGGTCTTACAATATGTTCATCTTTATATGCTTGCTTTTGGATTTATTAATGGTTAAAATATATTGTGGTATTGTGGCTATTCCTGTATTGCTGTACTTGTTCTATCCCCACCTATGAAGAAAGATGCTGAGAAACGACAAGAATTGAAGCGGATAGGCCATGGAGAGTATCGAGAGATAACTGAAGCAGATTTTCTGGGGGAAGTAACTGGCAGTGAAAAAGTTATTTGTCACTTTTACCATCAAGAGTTCTACCGTTGCAAGTGAGAATGTTTTCTTTTTCTTCGTATGCCCCCCTGGCCCCCCACCACAAATGTTTATGGACATGTTTCGTGGCTCAATATTGTTTCTTACTTCATATAAAGAATATTAAATCGTCCAAAAAAACTAATCACATTGGATTGCTCATCCATCAAGTATAATGCTTTTAAGCTTTCTTCTCATTCCCTTTCCCACATATTTCTTTTATAATACAATGAGAATATGAAATATATGCAATGTTTAATTGTGGGGCTGATCCCAAAATTTTAACCTTTTTAAATCCTTATATCAATAGTTCCTCATGTGCAAGTGTTCTTTGTATTCTGAAGCTTATTGTAGATGTTTCAAAAGAAACAAGAATTCATTAGACTGCTTATGAAAATGGATATTAAAGTCTCCAAAATTTCATTTCTCTGGTGCAATTTTCTATGTACTTTGTCTGCAAGAACTCTTGAATTATTTTAAGTTTGTCTGCTAATTAGAAGTATGTGGCACTCCTATGCATACATCTCATAAGGTACATGTGGATGTTTTTTGGTAGGATTATGGATAAGCATCTGAAAATCCTGGCACCTCGGTACATGGATACCAAATTCATCAAATTGGATGCTGAGGTAAGTTTAATATAAACTCTTATGTTCTTATTTATTTCCTTTGGAGTGTTACTTGATAATTCACTAGGAATGAATGAATAATTGCAGAATGCCCCTTTCTTCGTTGCTAAATTAGGAATCAAAACACTGCCTTGTGTAATATTATTCAGGTTCGTTCAATCTAATATGTTTTTGTTTTAGTTTACATGCTTGTTTCTGCTTGTTCTTTAATTAATTTGGTGCTGCTATTGTTATTGTGGGTCAGAAGTGTTGTTTCGTGGCCTTCTTAATCTGGTGATTCCCATATTAGCTTTCTTGGAGATTCAAAACTTTGATTTCAAGCAGACCAGACACCTTTTTTTCCCTTGTTAGAGGATCCAATATCCATCCTCACATTAGTGAGACTAATCCGGATTTCGGATCAGGTGTTCTTGTAGAGTCCGTGACACTGCAAGAGAGTCAAACTCATGAACTTTCCTATGAAGATGTGGAACCTCAAGAGTCAGACATATGACTCCCCTATGCATTGCCTCAAGCCACAGGGTTTGAATACACTAGACACTTTTTCTTTAATGGGAATTAGATGTTTAAGCAGTTGATTTTGCAGACTATGGCTCATTGAGGGTTCTCCCACTTGTTTCAGCTTTAAACTAACATTTTCTAAGCATAGAATCAGGCAAGATAGTTTTACTTACTTTACTGTTTGGAGGTGGGAAGCTTTGTGATGTTCAAGTGTCTCCAACCAAGGTTTCTGTCTTGTATTCTATACTTTTTCACATATTTTCCATTACAATTTTTGGGAAACTAAGAAATTAATTCCTCTCTTCACTGAATGACCATTTCTTACAATGCCATCTCCGGCTCTGTTTGCTGCAATTTCTTCTCCTGCTTACCCCTGAATCTGAATACTGGGTACTGTTTCTGCTTGGCTTTTCCTTGCTTGTTTTTTGCATTAAGTTTTGTGCCTTTGAAAGGGCTCTGAATGTGTATGCAGCATTTTTCGTTTAAAGGAAAATGCTAAAAATATTGCTTTTTCCAGGAATGGGATTGCAGTTGATAGGATTATTGGGTTTCAAGACTTGGGAGGAAAGGACGATTTTACCACAAAGACACTTGAGGTTTTTCTGTTAATTAAAGGTAAAGCTTTTCTTAACATTTTTATGTTGCACTGAGCTTTGCGAAGTCTCTGAGAATCTCAACTTTGCAGGAATAATCAAGGAGAACAAAGAAGAAGAGGAGGAGAGGGATAATTACCATGAAATCAAACATAGGACAGTGAGGTCATCAGTGAATGATGATTCTGATTCAGAGTGAAACTATACCTGTACCAGAATATAAGATTCCAATTGCACATGTACAAATCTAATCCTTGCTTCAATTTTTGCTAGAACTTAATTTCACATGTCTAACCTTGGCTGAACCATACTTTAGTGTGGGATATATGTTGATAACATGGAAATGAGACCACTGGACCACCGATGTGAGGCATGTGTTGCTTTTTCTTCTTATACTTTGTTGCCGTGTTTTCCTTAGTGGCATGATTTGTAGTTTTGTAATAAAAAAGAAGTGTTTTCAGTAGTGCGTGTATCTGCTTGCATACATCAATTGAGGGTAAGAGATTTCATTATCATAGAGAAATCTGGGTGTAGAATGTTTTTGGCGGAGTGCGTTTCCAGCTTTTGTATTTTCCTTGATTTGATTTTGAGGGGGTAGCATTCTTGGATGAATTTTGGCACAGTTTATTATTATTAGTATCCTTTAATATTTTGTTCATCTGTTGTCCTTAATTATTAGTCTATATTTTTCCTAAAATGTCTTTAGGAAAAATAATATTTGGAAAAAAAAGAGGACTATTTAGGAAAAAAAAAAAAGGGGTTTATGAAAAGAGAGAGAGAGCATGGATGATATTGGAAAAAAAAAGGGACTATTGAGGAAAAAAAAGGGGGTTTATAAAATTACCGATGGGAATTAAAAAAAAGGTGACTTATAACTAGGGATAGATCAAGTAGGATTGTCAGTGGTATGCATGCTAAGGTCTTTTTTTGTTTAATTTTTTTTGATAAGTACAGAATTTTGGAAAAAATTTGTTCCATTTCTTTAAGAAAAAGAAAGTGAAGATATTTATACAAAAGAAAAAAAAATTGAAAAGGAAGAGATGAAAAAATTGACATTAACATATACTTAAAAATAAAAAATTTTTCACATAAAATTAAATGTTTCTATTTTTATTTTGAGTGACATTGAATGTTTCGATTTTTTTATCTCTATTTTGAGTTGTTTGAAATTGGAATTGAATTTCTTATTTGTATAATTAGTAATAATAGATGTAATTTAATTTTGAATAATGGAGTAACTCATAATTAAAAAAAAAAAAAGTATTACCTTTGTCATACAATATAAGGGGTTAGCTGTAAATAATGTGACGTTATGTCAAAAAATTCATTTTCTCTCTTTTTTACAATAAATAAATAATGAAAATGATACATTGATAATTATAAAATTACTTATATTGTGATATAAAAAAAAAATGCTAAAACAACTTAAATTTTTTATAGAAAGGAGTAAGTTTACCAGATAAGAAGCGTGGGCGTGGAGCGTCTGACAGAAGTCATTAAGTTGGATAACTAAATCGTTGTTCTTGCACCGGACTCCAATTTGAGTTCTTTTCGTTCTTCAAAAGCTAGGTTGGTGCCAAAACCAAAACAAGCATTTTTAGGTGGGAATATTCTATTATCGATTCATTTTATTGGATCATGTGATTCATTAAGCTACATCATAAATTTTTCATGCGTGTAGTAGGTCTTATGTGTGGTAAAAAAAAAAATAATATTCCTTAACTTGATATGTATGGATCACAAGATTTATGTGTGGGGATAGTCTACATCAAAATTTTCCTTTTAGGTGAGAGATTGATATATGTTGATTTTCTATTTAACTTTTTTTATATGTGATGGGAGGAACAGGTAAGATTCGGACAAGTCAATACGAACGGGCAGAATCCTTACAGAAGTCAACCCAAATGGGCCCAAGGTACCAACCTTCAATATCTGAAAGTCAGACTCTCGAAGTCAACAACGATAGGTGGGCAATGACTTACTACCACCGACTTCCTAAATGAGCTCGAGAGAGGTACTACCAAATCTCGACCCACGACCTGACACTCCTAACTCATCTTATACATTTTCCTTGCTGGGACTAGATGTGTACAACACCTAACATCTCCCATGAGCCTACTACCACTCGGCGCGACCTCCTAGAAGAGATAGCCGAGACCCTCGATGTCCACGGGTAGGTAGCGAAGTTAGTCCAAAGGTCGGTTAGCTCGTAGCTCTCGACAGAGACATGAATAGCATGATATTTCAACCCTAGGAAACTTCACGATTCTAGTAGCAGTTGGCGGGATTCTACAATCTCACAAATATCCTAATTGCCTACTATCACGTAATAACATAGCCCAAATTGAGGAGGTAACTAATCTCCCTTTTATATAATCAAATGATAAAACAGTCTACGGACATGATAGACGAGAGAATAGTCTCTATGAGAATTAATTACTCCTGATTACTCTCGAAATACTAACTTAGGCATTAGAGCTCTTCCTCGGGCACAGTGCACCTCCGGTGACTAATCTCTACTTTCGTCTTAGGTTATAGTCGATTGACGTTATGACGGTTTTGGGGTGACCCGGTGTTCAATTTTGAGCCCCATCACGTTTAGCACTATCTGTGGGAAATCAGACAAAAAGCTTACCCTTTTTTCCTACACAGAACATATACAAAAGCTTGATGACTCAATCACAACCTATTTGCATTCAACCACACGGCCAAGGCAGAACACAATTGCGCATTGGTGAAATAGTGCCAGATATGCCACCACCAGCGTAGGCTACCGCCAATAATAATCCGGGGCCTGTCACTCAATAGGATCAATAGCAGCTAGCCCTCCACCTGTGCAAGGAAGGCTTGAATATTGCCACCCTGACTCTATTGCCAACAATCCCAGGTCACAGAGATCTGGGAGAACACAGATGTCAGTTCCAGCAGACCTCTTGGAAAAAATGGTGATAGCCCGAGAGAGAGTATTCGACGGGCGAGACTAAATGTACACAGGGTGCACTCTGGAGCCTTCTTAGAGAAATTCATAGTCATCCCAAGGCCAGGCAAAAAGTGCACAGCCTAGCCAGCCCTTGCCCTCAGAAGCGAGGAATGACTTCCGACCTCATGAGCAGGTTGGGAAATAGGTCAAGAGCAAGAAAGGTCACAGCGGACAAGAACGCAACCCGTGATGTGATCTCAAATTTGAAAGGAACCACTGCTTCTTCAATCAAAAATCAGAACACCCAATTTGAGATCAACCCAAGACTTCATGCATGAGGTTCAAGTTAGAACTATTGACCATAATGTCCCACAATATGATCTAATGGATTGAATTCCCAATTCAACTCAATTATCCTAGAAAAGTATTGAAGATCTCTAGACTTTCACTAAGAACCCTAGAATAGCCATTAGATGAGCACTTAATAAAAGTTGTATTTGATCCAAAAGGATTCTCTCAATTGTTTGAAATGTGTTTGTAGAATAAGTTGGTTGTCTAACTATTACAAAAGAGACTATTTATAGTGTCAACACTAAAAAGCATTAAGAATGATTAGAGACTTTTCTAACCATCTAAACAAGCTTAAAACACAAAGTAAAGTCATTAAAAACAAGTGGAATAGTCACAGAAGAGTCAAGATTGCATTGAGGTAAAACAAAGGGGCATTCGGCGTTGGATGGTGCACCAGATGGAGCACCATATGGCTACTGGAATTGTCTCCATTTTTGTTGCTACCTGATCCGGCTCCGGCTACTTCATGATCAGGCACCGGCTTCTCTCTGTCCAGACATAATGGTTGCCACTTTCACCCTTTGTTCCATGCTTGGTCATGCTTTCAATTTGCACTCTTTGTGGATTTGAACTAGGGTCTTTTAGGTACATTTCCAAGCCTTCAAGTTCCTCAAATGACAATTCAATGTTGTAAACATGGGACAACTTCTTTCTTGGTACAACTTGATCAAGTGTAGATATCTTCATCATTGCTTCCAAACCAAGTAGTTCTTCTTGGTCTTGCACATAAATCACCAATGTTACTTTCATCTTCAAAGTGTTATTCTTATACTTGAAGTATAAGTCTTTAGATGCATGAATCTTTAATCCATTCATTGCATCTCTCCTTGAAGCTCTAACTCCATCTTCTTTAGAAGTGGACTTGAATCTTCTCTTCCCCTTATATGGTAGCTTCCATGAGTTCTCCATTGTCTTGATAGCTCCTTGATATCCATCATTCCCCCACAACTCAAAAGGATTCGACCTTGAATCTCTAAGTCCTACAAAGAAAAGAGAACGACCACTAACATGGATTGAAGAATCAAAAGAATACTTACCAATTAACTCTAAGATCTCCTTCATGGAAGTTAGAACTTGACAATGTCTTACCATACCCTTCTTTGAAGGTGGTGGTGTTTCTTTGATAGATATGTATTCCTTCTCACCTTCAATAAGCTTATTAGAAGAAACATCATGGACAAAGAATACAAGCCACTTAGAACAACAAAGAAAAAAAGTTCTATCATTTAAAGCACAAGACATAATTCCTATTGTTCTATGACCCCATGAGCTATGAAATAAAGGTTCTCTAAATCTTGCTTTCCAACACAATAAACTCAATACATAATCCCTTAACTTAGCATGCACATGTCCTCCATCAAAAGCATTAAATATGCGTATGAAAGGAATAAGTAAATACTTTCACATATGCTAAATCTCATCAAGTTATCAAGATGGACATCATTATGCTTCTCTAAAAATAGGGGATACGTCAAATATTTTCAAAATCTCATCATATCTCTATTCATGGCACAAAACCTAATCCAAATCATCCAGTAGTTCCACCAAACATGCCAAATAGAGACTAAACACATAGATAGTTCATATATTTTATCAATATGAACTCTATCACCTTCACTAAAGTTCAATTTCTCTTCAAGATGTTGATATGCCCTATCACAATTATTCAACAAACATGTTCCCACAATCATAGATTTCTTTTTCATGTGTAGCCCTACAACATGTATTTTGAAATAGATTTCTAAGGACTTAGGACTGCCATGTGTACTCCCAAGGGTAACTTCATGACTCTTAATATTCAACAAACAAAAGAATTCATCATGCTTAGAATACTAAGAACATGTAAAGTACCTTCTCTAGGCATATTATCATGACATTCACAAGCTTCTTCACAAATTTCTAGCAAACAATGATTTTCAGTAAGCTTGGACTTTCTTCTCACATCAACAATGCAATAGATTTCACACAAGAGAATCAATGAATTAGAATCAACAAAGAATAAACACATGAGACCACAAAGATAGAAGTTTGAATCAAGGATGGTAACATCAAATATCCA
>JAOXNR010000001.1:19373375-19392948 GCA_028571225.1 Parsonsia alboflavescens | reverse complement strand
GCAAAATTTCAGATTATGAGTGACCTTGGGTTTGGATAGATGGATGTTGAAATTCCAGCCATAATTCAAGGAATCACTTCAGATAGGTGTTGGTTCCATGCATCAGTTGGTGCTCTAACTTTCATCAAACACTTTCGCTCCAGTTCTTATTTCATCCTTTTCCTTTGTGCTTCCATTCGAAGCTTCCTAAGGGATTTTAGGATCTTCTTGAACACTTGAAACTCCTTCTTCAAGTCCTTGAATTATCCAACCAATGAAGTCCTTCCTTGTTTTTCCATCATATACAAATGATTGTCCCTTAAAGATAGATCGAAAATCAAGCAACCCTTCTCGACTTTGCACAAAGGTGATCAATGCTTGCCTTAACTTAGAAGCCCTCAAGCTTGTTATTGGTTTATTAGGTATCTTAAGAGTTGAATCACCATTATAAGGATTCCATTTTCCATGGCGAAATACAAGGATGAAGTACATTTTGATGTGGTACCTATGCAAGCTACTCATTTGTTGCTAGGGAGACCTTGACAATTAAACAGAGAAGCTACATATTATGGATGCAATAACAATTACACTTTCAATATAGATGGAAGAAGAGTAACTTTGAAATCTTTGACACCCTAAGAAATAAAAAAGGACCAAGTGAGGATGAAAAAAAATTATGGAAGAGCTTTATGGAAAGAAAGAAAAGGTTCCAATTTAAGCAATTTTGAGCAATAAAAAGAATTTGAGAGAAAAGGAAAAAAGAAGAGTGAGAAAGAGAAGGGAGAAGAGTGAGAATGAAAAGAAAGAAGAGAGTTAAGAAAAAGAGAGGTTAGAAGTGCTTTGGAGAGCCAAAAACCACCTTTAGTGAAGAGCAAAAATATTTTTATTCCTACTTCTAACATTGACCATTCAATTCTTGGTGTTCTCTTGTCTAGGTTGCTAGATCTTGAAGGCTGGATCAAGCTCAAAGAAGGCAAGGAGAACATCATGATGAATGCTATATTAAAGTAGTATACTCTTATCTCTACACATGGTGATAGATTCTTAGGTTTTGAGTAGGAAAAGATGTTTTGTATGAGTAAGTATTTTAGAAGTGCCTATGATGTTTATAAACAAGGTGCAATTGTTGAATCTCTTAAGCAAAATGATTACTTGTCTTGAGAAAGTGAGTCTTATATTTCTATTAGCCTTGTGAAAGATTTTATGGATTTTGAATTTGTTAAGGAATCATATGTGAGTGAACTTTCCTGTGAAAAATGTGTTTGTTGATGGTAAGCAAGTTGTATATGGTGAATTCTATAAGCATGTTGATTCTTTACTTGGAAGAAATGTTTTGTTGATGCCTAAGAATTCTATGTGTGACTTTTTGATCATTCAGTTTCATGAAAAACCTAGGAATGCACATTTTTATGCTTTGAATTGCTTAATTTCATGAGGAACCTTATCTTTAAGTTACTCTTGATAGGGATTTCTATGTTTATCTTTGATGACAGAGTATTGCGAATTTTTTATGTGGTATCTCTTGATAAGGATTAGTGATTTCAAAGAAAGGTATATCTTTGTGTGATTCTTAATAGACATATGCTTATGAACTTCATGATAATTGTCCAAGAGTAGGTGCTTTATGTACTCTTGAGTATTCTTTGCATTATATGTTTAATGACTTGTTGAATCTTCAATATCATGAAGTTGGTTTTGATAGTTATGATAGTAGTCCTAAATTCATAAGTATCTTGTTTAAGAAGCATGTCGTAGGACTACACATGAAAAAGAAATCTATGATAGTTGATGAATACTAGTTGAGATCTTGTACTAAACCATTTCATGTTGAGAAGTTGTTCCTTGAGAAAGTTGAGGGAAGATATGAAGATGATAGCAACATGAATACAGATTTTGATCTTTATTTCATGAAATGATGTTATGGATTATGTTTTGTGCCATAAATAAAGATTTGATGAGATCTTGGAAACAATTGATGACCTTCAATGTAATAGTTGATGATGTTGTGGATTCTAGCATATGTGGGAGTAATGTTCTTATTAATTTTACACATGTATTTGATGTCTTTGATAGAGGTCATATGTTTTCTATGGTAAGAAAGTATTCCTTGTGTTTCTTGTGCTTTAATAGAAGATTTTGGAATCAATTATATGCTGCTTTATGGGGTCATAAATCATTAGGAGTTTTGATTTGAACTTTCAATAGAAAAGCTTTGTGTTCTTCGTGCTTAAAAAGGATACTTGTGCTTGGTTGTATTGCAAGTGTTAATGAGATCCTTGTTCGTGAAAGAAAGTTCATCTCAGTTAAAGAATGGCCACCACCTTTGAATGAAGAAGAGGTAAGGCATTTTCATGGCATAGCTTCAAGGAGAGATAACCAATGCTTAGTTCTTGAGAACATGGTTCTACTTGGTAATTTTTATATTCATGTTTTAATGTTTGTGACGATTCTCTTTTAAATGTAGGACTTGGAGATTCAAGGATGAATCCTTTTTAGGTAAGAGGAATGATGGTGATCAACTAGCAAACCAAGTATTGATTGGAAAATCTCGGAGACCATTGAAGCAGGAATACTTTGAAGATGACTTTCATGCAAGAAATTATTCTTACAAGAACTTATCTTTCAAGTATGAGAATGTTTTCTCAAGGATGAAAAAAGTCTTGGTTGCAATTGCTCCAAGAATGGAGGATTATCTTAAGGCCATACTTGGGGAAGCTAAACTAGGAGATGATGGGAAAGGCATGAAACTATGGAGTATGTTCTCAATTGAAGGCTTAGAAGAAAGAATACAAGACTTGAAAACATACCAAGGATGTGTCAAAGTAACGTTGGAAATTGGAGATCAAGTTAGCATCCGAGAATGCAAGCAAAATGGAGCAAAACAAAGCCTGTCTAGCCCTCATCCAGTGCTAGATTCAAAATGACGGCCTTATCCAAGATTTCCAGAAGGTGTCCATCCCTTGTCCAACGTTAGATGGCCCTTTGAAAAGATAATTGACTTTTTTGACTTTTCTTAGAAACTTGCTTATTTAAGGGGTTTTTTTGGTCCTTTCATGTTTGTGCTTGAATTTTGACGTGGATTAGGGTTTATTAGAGTATATAAAGCCTTGTAACCTTGAACTAATATCTATCTTACAAACACCTTATCATATTGGAGTGAAATCAAATTGGATCAAACATTATCTTTTTTAGTGTTCTTCATTAACCCTATTGGACAACTTCAATTAAGGGCTTTCAATCACTTTGGCTAGGGTGTTGAATTGTCTACCAAATCAAGACATTGGTTGATGTTTGAAAAACAACATAGGTCAATGTAATTAGTTTGAACCTCATGATGAGTCTAAGAATTGTGCACATTGGTGTGTTTGAAATTCTACATTAAGATCACATCATATAGAGAGGAACAATTGTATGCAAAGATTAATTTATATTCTTTGTACTTACAATGGATTGTTTTTCTTGGCTATATTGCTTCTGTTAATGAGATACTTATAGACATAAAGGAGATCAACTGAATCAAAGAATGGCCACCACTTTTGCATATTCTATGGCTCTTAAGAACCACGAACCACTTGGTAAGTATCAAACTCATTTTTCATTCAAAGTTAGCTTCATTTCTAATTTCAATGTAATACTTGGAGATTTGAGGTCAAATCCCTTTTAGGTGAGGGGGAATGATGTGAATCCAGGAGGTGATACATTAAAGGATGAATCATGGATGAAATCAAGTAAAGAGCTCAAAGAAGATAAGCTACATGGCATCAAATTTAGTATTTCAAGTTTAATCATGAAGAAGATGGAGATTCAAGGGGGTGAGGCATTGATGTCATCTAAAGAAGAATTGAGGGGATCCAAGTTGCTTGCCATGAATTCTAATCATAAGGACTTGCATTTCAATTCCAAGATTCAAATGGTTGAAAAACCAAGGAAAATGATTGGTGACGACTTGAAATGATAATGAAACTACTTGGCATCACTGATTTGATGATCAGGGCCTATGAAATGCAGAGTTGGAAAAGAAAGGAACTTTTTCTTAACTTATCACTGAAGAAGGTTATTTATTTTTAAGGGTAGTTAAGTCTATTAATGTTTAAAACAATATTCTTTAGGTTTTTCAAAGTCTTGTCCTGTATAAATGCTTGTTTGAATTGAATTACAACAACAATTGATACTTCAATTTGAATGAATTTTGATCAAAGTGATTTTTTTTTTTTTTTTCTAAAGAGGGTATGAACTTCTTTTCTAATGTTTTTTTATGAACTACAAGGGATTTACAACAATTTGGCCAGGGTGTTGTGTAGTCTACTACATAAGGATATTGGATCATGTTTTGCAAAACAACATAAGCTAAATATAACTAGCTAGAAACTATTTGATGAGTTCTTCTAACATTAACCATTTTGTACCTAGTGTTCTTTTGTCTAAATTGCAGGAATTTGAAGGCTTAAAGAAGTTCAAGGAAGACAAAAAGAACATGGTGATTAATGCTATGTTAAATTGGTATACTTAACTCTCTACATTTGGTGATAAATTGTTGACTTTGGAGTGTCCCAAGAAGTTGATATGCGTAAGCATGATTTTGGAAATGTCTATTGCTGAATTCTTTAAGCATAATGATTTCGGATCTAGATAAAATAAGTTGAATAACTCTATGAGCTTTGTGAAAGAATTGGTGTTTGTGAACTTGTTAGAGAGTCATATGTGAGTGAATATGGTTCTGAAAATGTGATTGATGCATGTGAACAAGGGGGTTCTCACTAAATTTTATAACATGATGTTTCTTGTCTAGGGAAAGTAAGTTATATTGGATCTCAAGTTTCACAGAGAAGGTTTCTTGAGGCGTAATTATGTTCGTAGATTCTTGGACATCACGAGGAAGCATATCTTTGAGATATACATGAATGGGTATGTTTGTTGTAGTTTATTGTTTATTATGGTTTTGTTATGTTGCATATCTTGATAAGAATTTCTTCTTTATATAAAATGTGTCTTCATGGCATTCTAAGGAGACATATTGATGATTATAAACTCTTTGGATAACTTGCCTAGAGAAGATACTTTGTGTATTGTTAAGCATTCTATACATGATAATATTTTCGATTTGTTGAATCTTAAGTTTCATGAAGATGTTTTAGAGAGATATGTTGGTATTTCTAAAGTCTTGGATATCTTGTTTGAGAAGCTTTTCTCTGGGAACCATATGAAAAAGAAGTCAATGCTTGTTTTGGATGAATTCTTGTTGAAGTTTTATGTATATGAATTTCATGTGGTAACTTTGTTATTTAAAGAAGTTGTAAAACTTCATGGCATTAATATTAGTGAAAAGGGAGAAAGATTTGTGAACTTTGGTTGGCATGATTTGGCGGATAATGTGATTTTGGGAACTATGTTCATTGCTTTCAATAAAGAGAATTTGAAGTCTTGGAGACATATCTTAGTATTCAATGAACTCATTCTTGCATGCTTTGATGATCTCTTGAGATATAGCAAAGGACATGGGCATCACCTTGATTCATTCAAACACTTGTTTGATATCCGAAAAAAAGAACCATTGTATGCTAAGTTGAAGCTATATTCTTTATGCTACAATGGAGCCTAGTACGTAGTTCCGTCTACAGAGCCTAAAGCTTCAACCATGGCATGGTAGTATTTTGTAGAAGTCATAACTTAATGAAGCTTGAATTGATGAGTTAGGAAATGATATTTCTAGCCATATGAAGTGATTCCATTCTCACAAACTATGCTAGATCTGATACTCCTGAATTTGTCACTTACTACACCTATTTTCTTCGATCACAAAGGGCTAGATAAAGAAAATCAATTAAATAAATTTTGAGACGTGTTACATGAAGAATTCTTTAACTTTAAAATGAGATGTCCACTATTTGAGTTTTTGACACAATAGGGGTGTGTAATGAAATCAAGAAAATAATGGGGTGTGGAATTTGGGGTGAGAAAAAAATAGGGGTGTGACACTATCCTAGGTGATGATTTGAGCCAAAATGTTGAGTGACATAGCAACTTGGCGAAAAAGGAAATAGGTAGGAAGTTTTTGGACATGAAAAGAAAGGGTCGGCTACAGAGAGGAGGTGGCCATGGCCGTGCTACTATATAGGAAGATGAGCCCCAGTGGGGTCACCACTTATTCCTCCTGAGCAGGTTTATTGTTGACTTCCCTCCATCTAATGAGCCCTAGTGATCCCACATTCATCATACATTGCCAACGGAGAAGATTCTAGAGGTGTCTCATCCTATGGGTTTCTCAGAGCATTGTACTAGTCCCACGGGGTTTAGCAAATCAAGGATTAGAGCGCATAACGTAATCTAAAGCCCAACACATCTTATTGAGCCTAGGTTTTCTGATGTGTGACCAGTGCGGTATATTGGAAACTCGAAGTTGACCACTCCCATTATTCTATCCACAATAGCCATGAGCTCTATTTTATCCTCTGATATCATCTTCCTACTATGATCCCCGAGGACTTTTTGGAGATTTTCCCAGTACATCATTTATGGACATTTAGAGACAAACTCTGATGGAGATCAAAGAGCATACATGGCATGGGAGAATTCATGGAAGATCTCATATGAAGAACTTAGGAGAATCAATCTATTCAACTTCAAATGTGGAGGTTTACAATTCAAGGGAAACCATACTAAAGATGAGATCTATATAGATCATGAAGATGCTTATGAAAAGAATCTGAATATGTACAAGAGTTTGTATTTCAAATACAAGGTTGGAAGATCAAGAATGAAGAAAGACTTGTTGGACATTGTTCATGAAATTGAAGAACTTATGATCTCCATTGAAGATGATCTTAACAATGATTGAAAGTTCTTGTACAAAGATCAATACTTCAAGTATAAGAATGATACTTTGAAGATGAAAGAAGCATTGATCACATTGGTGCAAAGGAGGGAAGAGTTGCTTGATTTCCCAACAATCTTTGAAGAACAACCACTAATGAATGAAGAGCAATCGAGGAAGGAATTCAACTTGTGGATGATAGAAGACATCAATGAGGAGTATACAATCAAGGAACAAGCCCTTGGGAACTTTGGTAATCAAGTTGAAGAGCCTTGGAAGGCTTAGGAAGAAGTTGGCACGGTGCAAAACGAGTATGGGGCAGATATGGCATGAGCAAGCACCGAATGGCACAAAAGAGCACCATATGGCAATCTACAGTAACCAGGTCGGCGCCGATCAGCATCACCGGATGCCCACTGGAATTTTCGGTAACCATCTGGCTTTACATCCAGTGCTGGTCACATTTTGATTGGGTGCCGGACAGACTCCTCCCAGTTTTTATCTCAATGCGATCTTGACTCTTTTTGGACAATTCCACTTGTTTTAATTGACTTTTCTTTGTCTCTCAAGCTAGTTTATAATTTTAACCAAGTCTTTAATCCTTCTTAGGGCTTCATAGAGTTGAGATTATAAATAGTTCTCTATTTGTCTTTTGCAAGACAACTTATTCTACAAACACTTTTCAAACGATTGAGAGAATCCTTTTGGATTAAACACATCTTTTCTTGAGTGTTCTCCTAATAGCTCTTCTAGGGTTCTTAGTGAAACTCTTGAGATCTTCTATGCTTGGCTAGCGTACTTGAGTGGAATTGAAGGGATTCAATCCATCAGATCACAATGCAAGACATTATGGTTAATGCTTCTAGCTTGAACCTCTTGTATGAAGTCTTAGGTAGATCTCAATGTAGGTGTGTATTGAATTGATTGATGAATGAAGATTTCCTTTCAAATTTGAGATCACATCATCTTTTTGGTATCAGAGGTTAGTGTTTCATCAAGAGGTTTGCCTTTCTTTAATTGCTTTCTTGTTTAAGTGTGAGATCATGTTGTTTCTTTGAAATCCTATGATCTTATGTGTTTTTGTGTTTGTTCCTTTATATTAATCCTAGTTTTCCTTCTTTGCGGAATTGTATCCAAGACCAAAAGTCAAGGCCAATTCAATTTTTTTGGTGATTCTATTTCTTCTACCATCTCTACAAAAACAAAAAAGCACCAAAAAAAAAAAAAAATGGAGAGATCAAAGATCATCAAACCTGAAAAAGTAAAAACAATTCTATCAAAAAAAGTGTAGAAAATTCGTAATTGAGGTTGAGGTACAATTTTTGAAGTTGAATTGTATTGATATGTTAATCAAATTGATGGGTAGAGCGCGAATTGTGGTATATTTTATTGAAATTGCCTCTTTGTCTATTGGAAACTTGTTATTAGGACACTTAATCATGTTGAAATTGCTGAAAAATTGGATCACAAACTCTTTGACCTCTAGGTGTTTGAGAATTGCCTTTCATCTATTTTCTTTGAATTTTAAGTGTTTGATCATTTGTCTTGTGTTCATTGACCATTCTCTTTGAAACTCTTATCTCTTTGAAACTCTTATCTCTTTGAATCTTATATGTTTTAAGATATGAACTATTTGCTTTGAGTTTTTAATGTTTGATTTGGTTACCTTATCGAGTAATTATCTACTCTTGAAGTTGCATTAAGAACTTGAAGAAGAGCTAAGAGAGGTAAAAGGCATAAGGGGGTGAGCACATTAGAGCGAGAAAAAGCCTAAAACAATTGTGACACACAAGTGGATTGTGAGGATATACATATCCCTAGTTTTCATTTGTTCATTTTGTAGGTACATCATGGATAAATTTTCATTTCAATTATCTTATCATGTTGTAAGAAGGGAGACATTGCATCCAAGTTCTTCTAAGACGTATTCACCATATGAAGGGGTTGGAACGAAGAGCCGACAAATGCATCCATCTCGAAGGAGATATGAACGTATGGAGTATGATGATGGATACTACCATGACAATGAAGGGAGGCCAAGAAGATATGGAAGAAAAGGACGCCATTGGAGACATCTTGGGAGCCATCATATGCTCATTCCATATTTCTATGGTACAGCTGAATCGAAAGTCTACCTTGCTTGGGAAAGAGAGGTAGAACTTGTGTTTACAAAGAATGACTACTTGCTGGGACAAAAGATGGAGCTAGTTGTTGATAGCCTTGAGAGCGAAGCCTTAGCTTGGTAGGAAGCAGATTTGAAATATCAAAGAATACTTAGAGTATATATTACTACATGGGAAGGATTGAGGAAGTATATGACAAAAAGATATGCACCAAAGCTCTACTACATGGTTGTTACTCAAGGATCCAACACTGTGAAAGAGTACTATGAAGAGTTGAAAAACGCATTGAAAAGAGCTAACATGATGGAGTATGAAGAGGAAAAAATGACTTGATTTCTCAATGGCTTGAATCAAGATATTTGGGAATTAGTTAAGTCATACTACTATGACTATCTTGAAGATATAGTTCACATGGCCATTTGATGGGGATATCCGAACCGATCCAATTCAAGGATATTGCAAACCTTCTACCTCAGGATGCGGGTCGATCCTATTGTCTCGGAATGGGTAGAAACTTGACTGGACTACTGAAAACAGGCCGCTGAGCAATGCTCATTGCTTTGCCATGATTTACGATGTTTTTCTGCCATCCGGGATCGTCTTGATGGAATTTTGGGCTTTTCTTGTGTTTTTCGGATCTAATTATATTTTAGGGATATTTTCATAATTTTGTTGTTTTTTTTATTATTATTTCTGAATCGGGTTAGGATTCTTTTATATAAATCCGATTAGGATTCTTTTAATTAATTCCGATTAGGTTTAGGATAGATTTAGGTTATAAATATTTTGTTTTGCATTATTTTTAAACAAGCTTTGTCTTTAGACGATCTTTTTATTCAAAGAACGATTTTTCCTTCTCTTCTTTTGGTTTTGAATTGCAATTCAAATTAGGCCAAAACATGAGTGATCACTCAAAACATCCCGAAATTGTGAGTGATCATGCAAAACGTCCCCTTTTCCATTTTCCTGTTTGAGTTATTGTTCGGTTTATCGTGGACGATTCAAGTCGTCCTACATCACCATTCAAGTTGAAAGACAGTTGAAGAAGAGGAAGACAACACATGGGAAGTCTTATGAAAACTCAACTTATGGCCCTTCTTCAACATCTAAGGTGCAAGGAGCTTGTTCAAAGGAAGAGAAATCCATTCTCAAAGGGCAAGAAATTAAGACCAAGCTAGGAGACAAAGTGCAAAATAAAGAAACT
Organism: Parsonsia alboflavescens; assembly: GCA_028571225.1. Taxonomy (NCBI): domain Eukaryota; kingdom Viridiplantae; phylum Streptophyta; class Magnoliopsida; order Gentianales; family Apocynaceae; genus Parsonsia; species Parsonsia alboflavescens. Next base: position 19,382,831 of record JAOXNR010000001.1, on the reverse strand, counting down.
CATAATCAAGGGAAGTAAGATGTTGAAAACGGGACTCTTCATGAAGAGGATGAACATATGGAGACCTTCAAGAAGCTAACGCAATAGATGGATGTAATAATGGAAAAGATGGAGGAATATATTAGAAGGAAAGAACATGAGGTGAAAAAATGAGAGAGAACTTGGGAGAGACAAAGAGTATGAGAGAAAAGAAGAAGAGAAAGAGATGAAAAATGAGAGTGTCATAGAGAGAAAAGAGATGAGTGTCTTTGAGAGGCAAGATTTGAGTGAACAAAAAGGGAGCTTTCGTAAAAAAGAAAGAGGGAATGAGAGTGTCTTGGTTTTTAAAATTAGCAAAGAGGATTTTATCCCCATTTCTAGCATTGTCCATTCATTATCTAGATATCTTGTGCCTAATTTTCATGTTTCTGAATTAGTAAATAAGATAAAGGAGTACAATGACAAAAGGGAGATGAATGCTATGTTAAGGTGGTACACTCTTATCTCTACACTTGGTGATAGCTTGTTGAAATTTGAACATGAAAGATTGCTTTCTATGACTAAGTGTGTGTTTGGAAATGCTTATGATGTTCATAAGCAAGGTGCTATAGTGAAATTTCTTGATCAAGATGATTTCTTTTTTAGAAAAAGCATGTCTTATACTTCTTTGAGTTTAGTGGCAACTTTTATGGATTTTGAGTTTGCGAAGGAATCACTTGTGAAAGAATATGCTTGTGACTATGTGTTTGATGTGTCAAGACAAATCATACATGATGAAATTTATACGCATGTTTATTCTTTGCTTGGTCAAAATGCTATGCTCATGCCTATGGATTCTATGTGTGAATTGTTGATACTTGATATTCAAGAGTATTACTTGGAGTCACATTCTTTGGAATTGGGATACTTGAATGTCTTGTTCAAGCATGGCTTTCGGATATACATGAATGAAATTTCAAAGTTTGTCTTGGATGATCTATTATTGTGGATATTTGATGTTACTATCCTTGATTCAAACTTCTATCTTTGTGGTATAATGTGTTTATTAATTGTTGACTCTAAGTCATTGATTATCTTATGTGAAATCTATTTCATTGTTACTGTGAGAAGAAAGTCCAAGCCCATTGAGAGTCATTACTTGTTGAACATTTATGAAGAAGCTTGTGAATGTCATGATACAATGCCTAGATAAGGTACTTTGCATGTTCTTGAGTATTCTAAGCATGATGATTTCTTTGATTTGTTGAAACTTGAGAATCACTTGGGAGCATATTTGTTGAATTCTTGTGGTGGGGCATAACTATATCATGATGAGGAATTGTTCTTAAATGATCAAATAATGAATGAAATGTTTGTGATCTTTAGAGAGTGGAATTATATGATGTTATGGACTATGTTTTGTTACACCAATAGAGATTTATTGAGGTTTGTTAGAAATCCTCTATTTTTAGAGGACCATAATGATGTCCATCATGATAATTTGATGAGTTTTATCATAGGTGGAGAGTATTTACTTATTCCTTTTATACATATGTTTAATGCTTTTGATGAAGGACATGTACATGCTACGTTAAGGGATTATGTATTGAGTTTATTATAATTTAATGCAAGATTTAGAGAACCTTTATATTATGGTTTATGGGGTCATAGACCAATGATATTTATGTCTTTTGCTTTAAATGATAGAACCTTGTTTCATTGTTGCCTCAAGTGGCTTGTATTCCTTGTCTATGATGTTTTTTCTAATGAGCTTATTGAAGGAGAGAAGGAATACATATCTATCAAACAAAGCCCACCACCCCTAAAGAAGGGTGTGGTAAGGCTTTATCAAGTTCTATCTTCTATGAAGGATGACTTGAAGTTACTTAATAAGTATTCTTTCGAATCTTCAATCCATGTTAGTGATCATTCTCTTTTCGATGTAGATGAATCCGATTAGAGGACGAATCCTTTTGAGGTGCGGGGGAATGATGGAGATCAAAGAGCATACATGGCATGGGAGAATTCATGGAAGATCTCATATGAAGAACTTAGAAGAATCAATCGATTCAGCTTCAAATGTGGAGGTTTACAATTCAAGGGAAACCATACTAAAGATGAGATCTATATAAATCATGAAGATGCTTATGAAAAGAAGGAGATTACGTAAAAGAGTTTTTATTTCAAATACAAGGTTGGATGATCAAGAATGAAGAAAGACTTGTTGGAGATTGTTCAAGAAATTGAAGAACTTATGATCTCCATTGAAGATGATCTTAACAATGGTTGGAAGTTCTTGTACAAAGATCAATACTTCAAGTGTAAGAATGATACTTTGAAGATGAAAGAAGCATTAATCACATTTGTGCAAAAGGGTTAAGAGTTGCTTGATTTCCCCCACAATCTTTGAAGAACAACCACTAATGGATGTAGAGCAACCAAGGAAGGAATTCAACTTGTGGATGATAGAAGACATCAATAAGGAGTGTACAATCAAGGAACAAGCCCTTGGGAACTTTGATAATCAAATTGAAGAGCCTTGGAAGGCTTGGGAAGAAGTTGGCACGGTGCAAAACGAGTGTGGCGCCAAGATGGCACGAGCAAGCACCAGATAGGGCAAAAGAGCACCATCCAGGGATCTAAATTAACTGGGTCGGCGCTGGACAGCAGTACTAGATGGCCATTGGAATTTCCACTAGCCATCTAGCTCTACATCCGATGCTGGTCACATTTTGATCGGGTGCCAGACAACCTCCTCCCTTTTTTTTATCTCAATGCGATGTTGACTCTTTTTGAGCGATTCCCCTTGTTTTAATTGACGTTTCTTTGTCTTTCAAGCTAGTTTAAAGGGTTAACCAACTCTTTAGGGCTTCTTACAATTGAGACTCTAAATAGTGCTCTATTTGTATTTTGCAAGACAACTTATTCTACAAACACTTTTCAAACAATTGAGAGAATCCTTTTGGATTAAACACATCTTTACTTGAGTTTTCATCTAATAGCTAATCTAGGGTTCTTAGTGAAACTCTTGAGATCTTCAATGCTTGGCTAGAGTAATTGAGTTGAATTGAAGGGATTCAATCCATTAGATCATATTGGAAGACATTATGGTCAATGGTTCTACCTTGAACCTCTTGTATGAAGTCTTGGGTAGATCTCAATATGGGTATGTATTTAATTGATTGATGAATGAAGATTTCTTTTCAAATTTGAGATCACATCAGACTCCGCATTTGCAGTCGGCATCATCATCTAATTCGCATCCTTGGCAAGCATCATCATCTAAGTCACATCCATTACGACCATCATCATCTCTGTCATATACTTGTTTGCCATCGGCATCTCTGCCACCTGTTTTCCTTTCATCATCTTTACATGGGTATGTCCCGTCTTTTAGTGGATTGCAAGCATCTCATTTGCTCTTCCCCACAGTGCCTCAGGCCACACGGGGTGATCCACCTCCTACGCAAGAAGATTCTTACTGGTCACATACAGTAGTATATTTTATCAGCATTCTAATTGCCACGTATGGTGGTGATTTGGTCCAAAACGCCACCTGATATGTTAGTCAAGTAGCTACGTCACTTGGTGTTTTGGCTCCAAATCATCATCTGAGATGATGACACATCCCATTTTTGCTTTCACTTCAGGTTCCATCGCATTGTTTTCATGATTTCATGACACATCCCTACTGTATCAAAAGCTTTCAATATTAAGAGTAACTTTTCCTTTTGAAGAATTTCAAATTGGATAAACTTGTTCCTTTTTCCCAATAGTTACTATTTATATTTTTTTCCTCCAATTTTAGACTTTTGAATAATTTGAGCAAAGATATTTTAGATTTTTTTTTCCTTTTAATTCTTAAATTTCTTGACATATTTTGAACGGAAGGAGTGGAACAGTAGCATGGAATCTCTACCATTAGCTTTCTGAGAAGATTGTGCCTTAGACGGATCACCTGTCGGTTCTTCTTTTAATATCTATTTATTTAGTTCTCGTGAATCTGTTAAAACTCATCCCAAATCCTGAAATTCGATCCTTCACGTCAACTGATTTGCTCCGCAAACCACTTTGGTAGCCGGCCTGCTCCCGGTTTCTTTCCACGTGGTCAAGCGCTCGCGGCTTCCTTCAACTAAATTCCTAACAACCTAGTGCCATCATCATTACTAGTACTACTTCTATATAGTGAGAAGAAATTTTCAACTTCCGAATCCGGACCTTCACGTTGTCGGTTTATTATTTACTTTATTAAGCAATCTAAAGCAGCTTAACAACTTATCCCTTCATAGAATATTCCTCCATCAAGAAATCCCAAAAATTTTGTTACTACTTAGGCCAATCGATATCTTGTTTTTCTTTTAATTGTTACGGTTTTAGGGGGATATATTGGCTAGTTTTGTTTGAGCCCAGCTGAGCTAAGCTAAGATTGATTTTTTTATTATTAACTGAAGGACTTAAATTTTTTTTTTTTTATTTCTTTTCATGATTCAGCTGATTTTGTTGCAGAATAAATGCATCTTTGTAAATATATAAATATACATATAATTTGAGAATTGGAGTGGGAAAGATAAGATGGAGATAGAAATGAAGTTGTAGAACTGCGGATTTGGATATGTGGGGATAATCGGAAAGCAATTTTCTTTTTTTCATCTCATCTTCTTGAAATGCCATTCTTTGTCGTTTTTGGGGTTGCCTATATAACATCTACTGCTATTTGTAAGCCCGTATTTTCTTGAGTCGACTTTAATCGAAAGGCTTCTTCGGTAACCCAGATAGATTTCCTACTCTGCCGCGGAAAAGAATTATTTTTTAAATCTTTCCAAGTTGAGTTCTGGAAGGATCAAAGCTTTATCAAACTTGGGTTTTACTTCTTCTCATAAACAGGTGCTTTTTCTATGGGGGAATTTGTATAAGTTGCAGTGAATTCATGGAAGATTGAAGCCAAAGAAAAGTGAAAATTCTTAGGTCATATTATTGATTTTGAAGAATAATAGAGGGCCAAAGCAGATCGAATCGCCGAAACGTAAGAATCCCTCTTTTCTTGCTTCCTTTGGAATCCTGTTTTATGTTTGTCTCCCTGGGAACCATTCTGGAAATCCTTTCCTTTCACCGACATCAATTCCGATTGACGAATCGCACCTGTAATGCTTTTTTTACAAGGATTAGTTTTTGCTTTAGCTATTGAAGATTTTGATCTAGTAACTAATAAAGAAAATTCTTGATGAAAAATAACAGAGAAATGGCTAGTGTTGCGACACCACAAAATGGAATTGGACCAAGAGGGAAGCATTATTACACAATGTGGCAAACTTTGTTCGAAGTTGACACCAAATACATTCCAATCAAAGCAATAGGGAAAGGAGCCTATGGTGTTGTTTGCTCATCAATGAATATGGAGACTCATGAAAAAGTGGCAATTAAAAAGATACATGATGTGTTTGGGACTAGAATTGATGCATTGAGGACTCTGCGGGAGCTGAAGCTTCTTCGACATATTAAGCATCAGAATGTGATTGCTCTGAAGGATGTGATGATGCCTATGCAAAAGAATAATTTCAAGGATCTGTATTTGGTATATGAATTAATGGACACGGATCTTCACCAAATTATAAAATCATCTCAGCCGCTATCTAACGATCACTGCAAGTACTTCATATACCAGGTAGTGTTTTAGTTTCCGTATTAACGTTTAGTACTTTGTTTCTACTATTACTAGAGTTTTGGAGTCAATATGATCTGAGAACTGTAAGAAAGAGGGAAATTCTTGTGTGGACTTTGATCCTTATGCATAGAAGTTGCATCCTCTTGAGGAGGTACAACGTGTTCAGTACATGTGGCACAACCTAACTTCTTCACCTATTAATTTCCCATAAGAACATTGATACATTGTAAAAATGCTTGTGCTGTTAGTGCAAGGATAGGGTTTAGGTCTGTAATGTCAGTCCAAACTGCTCTAAAAGCTCACTAGGACAGTGATAAAATATCAGATCATATATGCATATGAGATCTGATATTCACTTAACTTAGCCAGGGGACAAGAGATGTGGCATTGAAATAATTGAACAAAATGGAATTCTTTGAGGTTGATTTACCACAAGCCATTAAATCTCAGGCAAAAGAAGCTGTCTGGAATAATGCATTGGCCTTTCTCTCTTTGTTAAGGACCCTAATGTCATATCTTAAAATATTCAAGCTTGGCACTGTTAAAAGTGGATTAATTTCACAGGTGTTATTTTTAGAATCTATTTCTTCTTCAAGGCTGGATAAACTTAACTGAGTAGATGATGATGAAGAAATGAGTGTTATATGTTTCTAATACTAGCATTCATGGAATTGAACAAGTCTCTCTTTGCTTGAGTTAATGTGGATTCTTAAGAAGCTAAATTTTGATTTTATCAAATTCATCTCTAAAATTGAATAAATTCATAACTGATCACAACATATAGAATTTTTCTGGTGTTCCTGTTGATCATTCTCTGTAATGGGAGCATCAGTATTAATTGCCTTTCGTTTTCAGTTCCCCCCTTTCCCTTTTCCCTTTGAGGTGCTTCTACTCTGCAGGACAGTGTTGTTGTGTATCTTGACTAGTCTTGTTTATTTATTTTTAACAAACAGATGTACTCATCTGCACATAAAAGTGGATGACTGGTGTATTAAATGATTTAATCTCTAATTTTGGTAGTTTGATTCTGTAAAAAGGTCTAAGCAGTAATCATTTTCTTGTTCTCTTCTTCTGCTCTTTCTTTCCCCACCTGAGGATGCTGTGATGTGCTAACTTCCTTTGTTGTTTTCCTCCTGATGGAATTGTGACCAAAGCTTCTATGTGGGTTGAAGTATCTACATTCAGCAAATGTTCTTCATCGAGACCTTAAACCGGGAAATCTCCTTGTTAATGCAAATTGTGAACTGAAGATATGTGATTTTGGACTGGCAAGAACTGGTATTGACAACGGACAGTTGATGACTGAATATGTAGTCACTCGCTGGTATCGTGCACCTGAGTTGCTGCTTGGCTGTGATAATTATGGAACATCCATTGATGTCTGGTCTGTAGGATGCATCTTTGCTGAAATTCTGGGCCGGAAACCATTATTTCCTGGAACTGAGTGCCTTAGTCAGCTTAAACTTATAATCAGTGTCCTGGGAAGCCAACCTGAAGCTGAGCTTGCATTTATTGATAACCCAAAGGCCAGGGCATTTGTTGCATCGCTTCCTTTTTCAAGAGGAACTCACTTTGCTTTTCTATACTCTCAGGCTGATCTTCTGGCAATAGATCTGCTGCGAAGGATGCTTGTGTTTGATCCATCAAAAAGAATTACAGTATCAGAAGCTCTTTCTCACCCTTATTTGTCAGACCTGTATGATCCTAGCTGCTGTCCTCCTGCGCAATTTGCTCTTGATCTTGATATTGACGAGAATATGGCAGAACCAATGATAAGGGAGATGATCTTGAATGAAGTTCATCACTACCATCCTTAATCTAGTTATGCCAGCAACAATGTGGTCGTCACTCACAATTTTCCTACGGAATCTTTTCTTTGGCAGTTGTTGCTCAGAGAGTAGGAAGAGGAAGAAAAATGGATGGAGAACGCTAGTTTTTGTTATATAGGATTTTGTTGTCATATTGTTCTCAGCCTTTCATAGGGATGGAGGTAATTGTAATTGTAGAAGGCTTGGCTTCCAACAAGTGTAGCATTTGCTCTTTTACGTAACAAATTGAATATGTTTTGTTCGTACTCTCCAGCAGAACAGGAGAAAATTGAAACCCTCCGTTTAATTGGATTCTCATACCTTAATCTTTTGTTTTGTTTTGTTTTGTTGAATGAAAGATTGAGATTACTGGAATTAAAAACTTATAAAACTAGTATGTCCTTATATATTTATTTTGTTAACTATACTAAGAATTTTAAAAAAATATTTATTTTATTGAAATACATATATTTAGAAAACCATAAAAAGAAAAAAGAAAGGGTTTTTAGTCGATTTGGTCCGACAAGATTGGACTAAAAAACAATTCGATTCCCTTAAGTTTTTTTTTTTTCTATCATAACGGTTCCTCATGTTTTCACGGATAGTCGAAATGATCCAAACCATGAATTTCTAGCTGCCCACACGACGGAGTGAGGGATAAAATCATCATTCCATCATGAAGCGATGTTTTCCTTCCTACGATGAACTCGTCTTTGTCATCGGCATTAATTTTCTCGTTGTATAATAGGTATTGCAGCAGGGCTTGAATATCTCCATCTGCATCACAGTCCCCGAATCATTCACCATGATCTGAAGCCAGCAAATATTCTTCTCGATGATGATATGGAAGCTCGCATAGCAGATTTTGGGCTTGCAAAAGCAATGCCAGAACCATTTACTCATGTTACTAGTTCAAATGTCGTAGGGACCCTAGGGTATATTGCTCCAGAGTACCATCAAACACTGAAGTTCACAGACAAATGTGACATTTACTGCTTCGGAGTGCTACTAGTAGTAATAGTGATTTGGAAATTCCCATCAAATGAGTTCTTCCAGCAGACTAATGAAATGAATTTAGTGAATTGGATGAGGAATGTCATGACTTCTGAAGATCCGAAGAGTGCAATTGATCCTAAGCTAATGGGAAATGGATAGGAAGATCCGAAAGGGGCAATACAATCAAATTATGCAGTGAGAAAATTCATGTCGGCGGCAAGGAGTTCATCATCGGAAAGTGAAGCTTTTTGCTGAATAGTTTTTTTTTTTTTTTTTATAAAAAAACCAGTTTTAATGGAAAACGACGTCGTTTCATGGTCGAATGACGATTTTACCGCTCACAGCGCCGTGTGGATGGTCGGAAATTAATGGTTTGGATCATTCCGACTATCTGTAAAAATGTGAGGGACCGTTATGGAAAAAAAAAAAATCTTAAGAGACCGAACTAATTGTTTGTCCAAACTTATGCGATCAAATCGACTAAAAACCCAAAAAGAAATTAAACAATAGAAAGATTATCAAAAATTTATAATAGAAAAGAAAACTAAATTTTGAAAAGAAAAAAAGAACACATAATAAAAAAAACTTAAATATTAAAATATATATATATATATATATAGGAAATTGCTATGGTGTGCATCATTGCACATGGAAATTGTGTGCATTAGACAGAAATGATGTCGTTTTGGTATGGAAAATAAATAAAAATATATATATATATATATATTTATATATATATATATATATATAGTAATGTTAGTGTGTGCTTGACCGTGTGTACTAACGAGTGTAGTAGTTAGTCAACTAACGGTAAACTAACGATAAACTAAATTTTAAGAGGATAAACTAAATCTTAAAAGAGTAAACTAAATCCTAAAAGGATAAAACTAAATCCTAAAAGGATAAATTAAACCATAGGGGTACTTGATTAAATTTTAATTAATTGTTTTAAAAAAAAGAGATAGAAACTGTTAAATTTGACTGTTAGTTGACTAACTATTGCACTCGTTAGTGTGCACGGTCAAGCACATA
>JAOXNR010000001.1:19303540-19369980 GCA_028571225.1 Parsonsia alboflavescens | reverse complement strand
TTGAAATACAAGCTCTTGTACATAAACTCCTTTATTCCATAAGCATCTTCATATGAGATCTTCCATGAATTATCCCAAGCCATGTATGCTCCTTGATCTCCATCACCATCCAACTAATTTGTTCCTTGAATTGGGTCGAATATTATTCAAAGAAGCAATTGAATTAGATGAGTTTTTTCCCATCCAATATAATTGGGTTAATCGATCAAAGTCATCCAACTGACTAAAACCAATCGATTGTATATCCCTAATATCCTCTTTGTACCCCACGAGAGTTATTGAAACTAGCATATTGGAAAATCAATTAGCCAAAATAACCATGAACGGCTACAATATTATAAGTTTCCTTCTTTTGACCAAATCTGTAACCATCATTAGCAAATTGATTTTCTGTGGTTTCCCTGATCAAACTTGAAGTTACCAAGGAACCATGCATAGCGCTGAATAAGGAGCCACCAAATACCCCAGCTAGGCCTAACATGTGAATTGGGTGCATAACAATGTTGTGCTCAACCTGGAATACAATCATGAAGTTGAAAGTCCCAGAGATTCCTAGAGGCATGCCATCACTAATTAAAGGTCACTAGCTGCCATTTTGTCAAAATTAAGACCATATTTTTCTTCTTAAAATGCTCCTATTTATGATTCTAATCAAACTAACAATATTAATTAGGGAAAAAAGTGATAAAGATAATATAGTAAAAAAAATAGTAAATACCTAATAAACTAAACCATTTATAAATTGTGGGGAATAGCCACTTTTAGATAAGCATTTTAAATTTTGGTCATATTTTTAATCTTTCAAAATATAATCACTCTTGAAAGTGAAATTTCCTCGTTACCCTCACTTGACTTAAAAAAAAAAAAAATCTTTTCTTTCTTTCTTTTTTGAAAATCTACATCGGTCAAAACTCCCCTAAACTCTCCTTCACTCTCTCTGGCTGGAAGGTTATATGGGTTGTTTGTAGTCGTTATGGGTTGTTTTCAATGCAGTTTCTTTGTCTTTTGAAGTATACCATATTAAACAGTTTTTTCCTGTTGTACGGGTTATTTCGAAGTATTAGGGGTTGTTTGCAACGGTAGTACGAGTTGTTTAAAAGTTGGTATGGATTGTCTATAAGCTTTATTGATTGTATTGTCAGTTTGTTTTTGTTCATGGTAGGGGCATTTGCGTGCAATTTTAAAGCTATATAGGTTGTTATAAGCCTTATGGGTTTTTTACCTATTGTATGGATTGTTATTTGTAAATGTTACGAGTTAGTTAAAAGGTGGTATGAGTTGTCTGTAAGTTTTATGGATTGTACTGTCAGTTTGTTTTTGTTCATAGTAGGGGTATTTTCATGCAATTTTAAAGGTATATAGGTTGTTTATAAGCCTTATGGGTTTTTTTTCCCTCATGTACGGGTTATTACTTGTAAGTGTTAAGAGTTGTTTGAAAAGTGGTGTGGGTTGTCTGTAAGTTTTATGGATTGTACTGTCAGTTTGTTTTTGTTCATTGTAGGGGTATTTTCATGCAATTTTAAACTTATATGGGTTGTTTACAAGCCTTCTGGGTTTTTTTGCTCCTCCTGTACAGGGTTATTACTTATAAGTGTTATGGGTTGTTTGAAATGTGGTATGAGTTGTCTATAAGTTTTATGGATTGTACTTTTAGTTTGTTTTTGTTCATGGTAAGGGTATTTTCATGCAATTTTAAAACTCTATGAGTTGTTTTTCCTATTGTACGGGTTGTTACTTGTAATTGTTATAGGTTATTTGAAAGGTGATATGAGTTGTCTGTAAGTTTTATGGATTGTATTGTTAGTTTGTTTTTTTTCATGGTAGGGGTATTTTCATGCAATTTTAAAGCTATAAAGGTTGTTTATAAGCCTTATGGTTTTTTTTCCTACAATATAAGTTGTTATATATAAGTGTTATGAGTTGTTTAAAAGGTGGTGTAAGTTGTTTGTAAGTTTTGTGGGTTGTATTGTCAATTTGTTTTTATGCAATTTATGTATTGATCAAGCTTTATAGGTTGTTTCAAAGCTTTATAGATGAAGTTTTTAAAAGTTTTATGAGTTGTTGCAAAGGTATATAAATTGTTTAGTTCAATCTTTGTTGATTTTAATTTTGTTTTAATCTCATGTCCTCAAAAGTGGCTCGACTATATTGACATTTGCCAGGAAATATGATGATAGTACTTACAATGGCGGTTGTAATATCTCGACCAAGTGTATAACATTCTATCCTTGGTTGAATGGAAATTCTTCATGTATTTTTATTCACTCCATGTAATTGTAAAATTGAACTTTAGATCAAACATAATGTATAAAATACTAAAATTTGATGAATTAAAAATAGTGGTATTAGTTGTCTCTTAACTTATGCAGTGTATGTATTTTTATTTGTTTCATGTAATTGTAAAATAAAACTTTAGAGCAAACATAATATATAAAATAATCTTTTAGAGGTGAACCAACTAGTATGAACACAATCGGTATGATACATAACTAACTGATGTGACATACACAATCCATATAAAGTATTAAAACAATCCATAAATTGAGAGAAAACAACCTGTATATATAGGAAAAACAACTCATACAAGTAGGAGCACATCCTATATAATACATAACTAACTGAGATGGTATACATAAGTATAAGACAAGAAACAATCCAAATGATATATAATTATCCTGGATGACATACAAAAATGCACACAATCTCAAAACAATCCGTACAAGCTATCAAACAATCCGAGCTTCAATATATTTTCAAATGAGATGGCATATACAAGTAAAAGACAAGGAACAACCCATATCATGTATAACTATCATGAATGGCATACACAACTTGTACACAGTCTCAAAACAATCCATACAAGCCGTGAAAGAGCCCGCTAAGTTTCACGGCTTGTATGGATTGTGTATTAAGTTTGATTCTGATCTTGTTATTATACAATGTATATAAAATGAATACTCTTTAGATAAAGAGGTTTATTGACAGTCAACAACCCATAACCCCATAAAAACAATCTGGAATCCTTGAGAAAACAACCTGAACAAGTTAATTAGACAATTCATATAACCTCTAAACAATCCATAATCCCTTAAAAGGCACTCATAATCCCTTAAAAAACGACTATGAGCATTTTTTTTTTTACCTTAGTTTAAAAGAGGTGGGGTGATTTTGGACAGTGAAAGTTTTTTTAATATCACTATTGGCATTGCATTTATTTGAAATCAACAAATCCAAAATGATCTATATAGATGTTTTGAGTACATGGAACTTCAAAACCTCTAGTTTCCCAATTTTTTGAAGGAGGTGAGATTCCTTTATTTGTTCCCATGCCTTGTCATAAACGACAGCTTCTTAATGGTTTGAAGAACTTCTGTCCTTGGCGGCAATAACAAGCTGTAATTCAAGCCAGCGATGACTTGGGTTTCTCCATTGATAACGTTTGGAAACAGCAATAACAGCCTTGGCCTCCCTGTTGTGCTCTTTGACGGCAAACTCTCCGATCTCTACCACGGTCGGATCTATAGCATTCCTGCCACCCAAAGCGGTGTAGACATCTGTAGAAATGGCTACTGCCAGAATTGTGAGGAAAAATAATTTTTTTGAAAAAAAGAAAAAAGAGTATAGAGGCAACGAAAGAAAGACAAGTACAACGACAACTGAGTAGGGCTTGCTCTAATGGTAAAGCCGTTTGGTATCCGGTTCGAGTCCTGCAGCAGTTCCCCTTCCCCCAAAAGAAAAAATTATAAAAAAAAAAACGTCCATTGACAAGCTATACAGTTTATAGGGAAAAATGCATAAAAAGAAAATATCCTTTGAACTAAAAATTATAACTGAATCAACAGCCCACAAATTTGGCCTGAAATGCTGTGGCCGCTGCACTTGCTTTACTTGAAAGATTTTCCAGCCCAAAAAAGTTCTCAGATTGCCGCGGAATGCAAAGGAAATCAAATTATTGAAAATGTCATCGTCTCCACCATCTCAAATTTCTCCGCCCGGACTAAACCCTAGAAACTGGCGTTTCACATGGGAAGCTCAATCTCATATCCCAACCCTAAAATTATATCTATTCAATCCATCAATCAATCCCGCCACTCAGTTCTCGGCATTGAAAGTGAAATTGGTAATGGAACATTCTTTACTCCATGTCAGCTTCAGCAATTGTGAAGCAGAGATTTCACTTCATGTCCCTATCCCTAGACTTTTGATAGACCAAGAGTCACCGGTTTGTTCTAGAGCTCACAATGATCATATTGAAGTTAAACTCGTTCTGCTGGTTCCTGTTGATCATCCTCTCATTTGGGAATTTGTTTCGGTTTCAGATGATTTTCGGCCCCTTTCAACTGATTCTGGTACGTAGTCTTTTCTTTTACTGAGCTTTTTGAAGTGGTTTTGGATAATTTATGGTAATAGGATCGTGCACACTACTTTGTTCTCTTTACGAAATGAATTTTTCCACATCTACCATTTTTTCTTGTTACTTTCAAATGGGGGCCAACTTGTTTGCAGTAGCGGCTGTTTGGACTCTTTAGGGTGGGCAAGCAATTCTCGACTTATGGGTAGATTATTACATTGTGCTGTTCCTTCTTGCTTCAGTATCTCGTTTCTTGCTACTGGAAAATTAGGTGGTTTTTTTTTTTTTTCCCTGCTGCAGCCTTCAGTTGCATCTCTGAATGCATAGTCAAAGAGTTTCCTTGTTTCTTCTTTCTCCGGATTTTGGAGTGTATGAATTTCCTACCCGTGCTGTTTGCCAACTTTTCCAAATCTTGTTTAGGAAGTTGACTTCAAAATTGTAGGTGAGTGCCTGCTTTTGCTTTAGAAATTCAAATAGAAGAGAAAAAATATCTCATGGTAGTTGCCTCTGTGGAAGTTCCTCTTATTTTTTATTTTAAGTATCCAGCTTTAATTATTAATTTCCATTATGTAATTACAGCTGACTGACTGGTACAGTTAACAAATAGGACAGAGATTTCCACTTATGATGCAACAAGTCTGAAGCACCTGACTGTTGCTTCTTTGAGCATTCCTTTTGAGGGCATGATTCAATGTGAACTTTTCACATATTTAATTGTGCTTCTATGGAACCTACATAATTTAGTATCAGTTAGTATTTTGTTGATTATCTTCCCCTGTGTAATGCTAGTCTTTCTTTCTTGCTTTTGGTAATATACGTTTGAATTTCGGAGACATCTCTAGTAATTATGATTGTTCAATTCAGATCTAAAGAAATTATCTGCTTTGGAGGAAGTGTGCTTTTACTGCAGAAGTTGCTCAACTAAGTTGACCAGACCTCTCAGGTAGACTTTTCCCCCTAAAAGAAAGTCAAATTCTCTGTTCTTCTCTGAACTACTGTCTCTTTTCGCCTATGATATGCATATTTTCACTTCACTCCAATTTTCTGGTTCTCCTTCCCCTTTCCCATAGTGAAAGGTGATTTTCCAGTGTGCTTTGGTCTGGCTGAATGGATAACCTGCTCTTCCTTCGTATGTTTTGAATGAAAAGTTCTCTGAATTATCATGGGAAGAACCAGAATCTCCGTTTGCTTTTTCTGTGGGGCTTCTATACTTCATGTTTTCTCTAATTATGATTACTGTTTTGTCGTAGAGTTTCTTCTATGTGGTTCTCTAAAATTCATAATGTGACAGATCATTTAAGGAGATGCCATCAGTCAATTGGCAGGATGTGGCTGACAATTGGTTTGGGTCTTGTTGTTGCTCATTTGGAGGTATCAGTGAGAAGATGGTTACCAAATATGCTGAGCTATATACTTGTGCTGCTGGAGTTTGTCTTTTAGATACAGCTGCTGTTATTATATGCAAGGATGACCTTGTTGGATGTGAATTTCTTAACTGGGATCAGAACCATGATGTGTTTAACCTGAATTTAGCCAATGGCGCACCGCTGACCCAAGATGCACTAGGTAATGGAATTGAACAAAAACAAACAGTGCACTTAAAGAAGGGAAGTGTTCTGGAGCAGGATATTGACCGACAAGTATCTCACCTCTGTTGTGATGTAGATAAACTGAACAAAAACTTTGAACATGAAGTTATTGAAAACACATGCACTGGGTTGTCTTGTGTATCTTCACAATTTCAGGACACAGAAAACCTGGCAACATCAACCGCATGCCCTACAGTCCTGACAGATGAACTTGGCAATTGTGATAATGGATGTTGCAGTCTTAGAATATCTGAACGTTTGTCGAAGGAGCAAAAATCTGGAAGAGATATCAAACTCCTAGCACATCAGAAATTATTACTTGATGGATTTCTTTGGAATGGTTTCGTGGCAAGATCATCCAATCTTTCAAAAGATGTTCTGTGGATTGAGTTCTTATGTCCTCAGTGTTCCTGTCTCCTAGGAGCATACCCATGCTCCTATGATAAATCTTTGTTGGATGGTGGAGTGCGTTTATTTAAATGCCACATTTCAACATATTTACCTGTTCTTGAGTCAAATGATTTGTTCAGGTAAGAAACATAATTATAGTTGTAATATTGTCTCATATCTAACCTCCATGTTTAGATTCAAGAGGGAAATGATGCTATGTGGGAAGCATATGTATCTTCCTCCATAATGAACTAAGTGGCCTCCTATTTCTAATCGCAAACTCTATGGGAGATAAGAAGAATTTTTTGCATTTCTTTTTTCCCAGAAACAAATAATAATAAGTGAAGAATGGATTTTGCATGTCTTCTGAACTAAGAATTAGTAGTGTCACTTCCCACTAGAAAATTATCAACCATCCCTACTATTTGAGTTGGTTTGTAATTGATTTTACACTTGTTGGAATCCTTGATTCTGCACTTAACCTGGAGGATAAATAAGCGTTCTTGTATCACTGTGTAGTTTGCATAAATCTGAGAATGGAAATGAATGAAGTACTTCATGGTTCTTCAGTATGCCTTTAGTTCAGCCTTCTAA
The DNA here is from genome assembly GCA_028571225.1 of Parsonsia alboflavescens. NCBI lineage: Eukaryota > Viridiplantae > Streptophyta > Magnoliopsida > Gentianales > Apocynaceae > Parsonsia > Parsonsia alboflavescens. The sequence continues at coordinate 19,363,056 of JAOXNR010000001.1, read as the reverse complement.
TGAAACTACTAGATTCAAGAAGCTATAGAAGTATAAATGTGTAAAAGCAGTTATTGGGTTTCTTTTGCTCTTTTCTTCTTTTTGTAGTAGGTTTATTAGATATTGGAAGTTAAAACATGTGAAGTAATTTTGTTTTTCAACAGATATTACAGCTTGGAGAGGATGTTCTCAATTCAATTACTAGAAAGTGCAAAAGAGGAACTGTCATTCCGGACTGTTATCAGAGATATGCAAACCAACAATCAAGTTCTGCAGCTGGTACTGTTAAACCCTGATTCTTGGTGCTACACTGGATGTTGTTTGGGAATCACAGAATCAGCTGCAAGAATAAATATGTATCCCACCATCAAGTTGCTATTTTCTGTCTGTAGTGAAGAGAAGGAAATGGAATCTAGGTCAGCTCTTAGCTGTACTTCTGTTTTTTGTTCAACATATTGCAGACAACATAGTTCTTCATAATGTTGGTCTTGGCAAAAAAGTACATTCTTTCAGATGATTTTTAGAGGTCTGATTAGCATTGTTCTCACAGACATTAGTCCCAACAACTTCTGTCTTTGTAGTGCTTGCATCTAAAATCTTCTTATAATTTGACTTTACATATAATTAGCAACAACTAGGAATACCTCGAAACTTGTGTTTTCTATTGCTTTATTTCTCAAACCAGAAACTATTTGTAGAGAGACCGTCATTTACTGAATACTTTCTTTGCATAGGTGTACTTTGCAGGATAGGATAATTGCGAGTAAAAGAATTAAAACTTTTTACAGAATGTGTGACGTGTTGTTACTTAACATATCCCAATTTGTCTGACCTTGGAAGAAACTAGGAAGGTAGTAGTGAGATTTGTTTTTATTGACATCAATTGCTTCAGCAACGCCACTCCCTGTGTGATGCAGTTTCTAAAATTTCTTTGATATGAACCTGATCCAGATTTTAAGATCTTATGGTGTCATCAAGATTCAAGTTTTGCTACTTGGTGTTCTAATCCTGACTACGCATTCATAATATGCGTATTGATATCAAGACTCAGGCTGTGTAGTGCCCTCGTAGAGCTACGTATTTGGCAGTCATTTCTTCCTACGTTGATTGATTATCATGCTTCACAGCATGTTTTTGTGCATGACAAACGTAGTTTAAAAGCTGGGTTATGTTTTGGTCCAAGTCTGCTATTGGAACCATGGCATTAGAACTGTATCTTTTAAGAAATAAGATAGTCTTTGCTTGTACCTGAAACTCATCAATGGAAAAAGAAGTTTGATTTCTGGTTTTGTTTGAATGTCAGAATGAAGTCTAAAGGTCACTGATAATACTGGTGGGGAACACGTGCATGCCTCCCAGTTTATAATTATGTTTTTATTTTCTTTCCAATGATTTGATGTGATATTTGCGAGGACATTTTTTTATGAAGTCAAATAATGTTCTTTCCCAGTTCTGGCTTCCATCTGTAGTTTATTTGTGCAGGAACCCAGAAAAGCAGGTTTCAAAGAAGGAAGCTGAAGAACTATACATGTTGCCATCCCTAATAGAAGGATTAATCGCTTTATTGGAGTCTGCAAATGGTAGATATCCACCGTCACATGCTTCCTTGCAGGGTCTGCTACTGTCATCCATGAAGAGATAGTTTCAAGAACCTTCTTTCAAGTATCTGATCATTATCGATAGGTCAAACGATGAAGCTTTTCATAGGACTAGATCTACATATACGATTGACAAGTGCTATTTATGGCTGGTTTATAAGCTAGAATGGTAAATCTTGTCTATTTCCTTAAGAATTATAAGTGACATGGCTAAAGAAGGATGTGCATGGTACACAACTATTCTTTTTACTGCCGGATCAAAAACCTTTATGACAAATGAGCAAGTTTACCCAAATAATTTGTGTATGATCTTTTCGTTCAACTTGTTTCTATAGTTTAAAGTAGGACCGTGTTTTCTTTTGCTGGATGCTCTATCTTGTCCCGTCTGTAATGTTCTTAAAAGCATGAAGTAGTCTGAAAGTTAACCTTATCTAATGGTTTAATGCATGGAGTTTTGGTTTGGTGGTTGGAAAAAAACACTATCTTTGGAGAACAATTTGTTGACGGATTCTTTTTCCGCCAAAAAGCTCACGAGAGAACAATGTTGAACTTTTAATTAGTCAAATCTTGAAATTACTAATGCTAGAGAGCCGGTAGAGTAGCATATAACTTGATCTGTGATGATGGAGGAATTTCAAGATTTCCATCCGTTGACTGGATCCCTCATGCGCCTCTTCCTTTCATGGCCATGCACGGTCACAGGCGGTGATGAGTTGCCTGCTTTTCCATGAGCTTCCTTCCTTCCAGTTAGAAGATGATGGGAGTGGAGCTCTCCAATGGTCTCACCGGTGATTGCAATGACTATCCATGGCGTATATCCAATCCTATAAGCTTTGCACAACAGGTAATGTAGTTGAAATGTGTAGATCTTTCTTAACATTGCATAAGTCTGTCTATCTTCAAGATTTATAAATGGTTCTAGTTTGTGTTGTTTTCTTTTACGTTTGCTGTCATGATGAGCTTCAGATTGACAAGTTGCACGGTGGGGAAATTAATTTCTTTTCCAAAAAGTTGCAGAGCCAATTGTAAAGTTAGAATGAAAAGGCTTGTGAAATATAAAAGCATGAATTTGGAGATACGACTTCACTTTTCATTATATATATACACAGAAAGTTCGTAGGAAGAGGTCAACTTCAACAAAATAGATCCACCCAAAATTGCTATTCATGGTGAGCAATCCTAACCATTCAGCATATCTACCTAAGATTATTTCGGAAACCTTGTTACAAAAATCAGGAGGCTGCTCTCCCTGCACTTCCCTGTCATTTCCAATTTCTCTACTTGAGGCATCTACACAATTTTAACGATGGAATCTGCATATTCAAGACAATGTTCATCTTGGGATCTGATGGATTGTGAGTTGAAATTGGATCCAATGAGGTACTAAGGTAACATAAAATAGAAGAACAACACTAAATAAAAGGACCAATCAACAAATGGTACCTCAATCAACATAAATGTTCCATTCCATGCTTCAACATGATTATCAAATGAGATGCTAAGTATGCATATTTCTTTTAAATCAGGACAAAATAAGGGCAGTTAGTATCCTTATAAATATCTTTGTACGATCAAAACATTAAGAAATTCGTTATAAATAATAGATTACAACTAATGCACAAGAAGATGGAGAAAATAGAATATAAGAAAATAAGCAGCCAGTACTTGCAAGTTTTCACATGCACATCGAACAATACCAAACCCCTTCATTTCGTCATCCGATCACATATTTCTTTAGAAATATTCTGCTCCAATTTTTTCTTAAATTGTTGGTGCTCATGCTGGAGGTCCTCTCTTGGCCTCTCCGTTTCACGCTGCAAATTTCGTGTAAAGTGGAGGTGCATCCGCTTGACTTCAAAACATCTTAATTTGGTTGCAGAATCCTTCCATGATGTCATAGAGGATCCCTTTCCCAGGCACCTTACACGGCCCTGTCTCTCCATTCCAGAAGTTAAAAAATATAAGAACTAAATAGTTAAATATTTATCTTACATATCAAGATACAAAACCTTATATATCAATACATATGTTGTAACTATTGTTAACATAGACATGATAAAGACCATTTCACTCACACACAATGCAACTCAGATTTCTAGATTTCAATACAAAGGAATGGAAAACACAGGGCTTGTGTTGATTATCAAAGTGATTTAAAAATATAAACTAGAGCCAAAAGACATTTTAGTACAACACTTTGAATAATCAAGGTGGCTTATATCCTTATGTGTTAAGTGTATTTGATTAAGGAATAGACAAGTTTTCTGATGTATATAACAACTAAGATTTTTAAATTTTCAAAGTAACTAAAGGAGACCTGATTTTGTTTCTAGTTCCTGCTGTTTCTTCAACTACCAAGACAGCATTCACTTTATATCAATGTACTTTTTAAAACTATATATTAAATAAGACACCATAGAGGTGATCAATTTGATTCTAAAAATCTTGATCAAAAGAAAATTAATATTAAAATAATCAATAAATGCTAGTATAGAACAATTAAGCTCAAGAAAGATGTCTCTGCCTTTCTCAATACCAGCATATGTTTCTTCTTAAATGAAAAACCATCAATAAATGAAATGAAATTATACAAAGATGACGTATTAGAACCAGTGAATTCACACACAAAATAAAGGAAACTATGATCAATAGAAACTATAACTTGAACTTGCAAATGGCCTTGATGTGTTATAGATGGTGAGACCCTCATTGCTCATAAGCTTCAAATGGTTAATTGTAACACTGCAAGGATTTGAATATCCCATCACAAGGCATATCTTCAACACAACATATCATAAATTTTAGTGCTCAATTAACATATCTGTGTCCACAAGTCCAGTTTATTCAAAAATCTGTGCTCAATTTAACAAATACAAGGTCTCGTTTATTCAAAAATCGTCTTTCCATTTTTAGCTCTATGTTGTACTTCCTCATCTTCTGTTGCCCTTCATTTTTGTGGAACTCTAACTTTCCCCCGATTAAGCTACTTGTTAAACCTTCAAGTTAAACCACGATTCCTAAAGTTATGTTGTATTGCCACAAACTTTCTCAAAATGTTGTTAAATTTTCTAAGAAAATCCTTAATAGGTACACAAAAAGACAGCAAGATGGGGGTGTAAAGCTCGAATTCGACTCGTCTTAAACGACTTAGGCTTAGCTTGGAAAGTAAAGAGTTGTCTCCTGAGGAAAATGACTTGTACACCGGAACGTTGCTCTTCTTGTTAGATCTATTGTTCAAATGAAAATACTAGTACTACTATATGGGAAAATCTGATCATCTTTGCTAGGAATTTCTAATTCGAGTGATCCTTTTTTATTTTATTTGTTTTAAAACCATTTTATAGCATTAAGTTGGAGTAATATAAATATAATTTTAAAATTATATCAAAACAAGATTAAAAATTTTAATTTAATTTAAGAACATTTAAAGAAGTTCTTCATTTTCATTATGAGTTCGATCAATAATTAATTATGAAAAGAATTTTTAAAAAAAGGACAATTAATAATTTTCTGGTTGATGGTATGAGATTTGTTGCATTCTTGATTTCTAGTTTTTTTTTTTCTTAAAGTCTCTAGGGAAGTGATTTAATTTGCTTATCAAAAACTATACATATGGTCAGGATATATAGTACGTAGTTTTCTGGATTTTCCTTCCGATGATAATGTTGTAAATATTCTGCGTGTTGGGAAGTTCTTTGATGGCTGGGCAACCCTACTGAAAATAAGGCCATTTGTAGACTCATTTGACATTTTTGGCCTCAGTATATGTGGAACTTTGAAGATCAGGATGGCATTTATATTTTGGCTTTGTTGTTTCCTTTTCATTTCTCACACTTTATTCTTAATCATTCTATTTAATAAAGTTCAAGAATATATAAATAAAGCTAACCACATATCCAAACTAATCATGATTTTTTTCTTTAAATTTCATTTTTTAAATAATTAAACTTTTTATTTCTTCTCTTCTTTAGGTATGTCAATGTCAAGCACACCAGAGGTCTCGTTTGTGCCAAAAGAAATCAGTTGCAAGCTGAAATTTATTCACATATAGCAAAGGAGGTAGAGAATATAGGTAACAAGAACGTTGAGAATACCAATGAGGTCTCTCTTGAACCAATTGAAGACAATAGTGTTCAAATCAATCAAGAACAAAGCATTGGTGATGATGATAGCCACTTTGAAAAGAAGAACAAGAGTAGGACTTCCTCTGTTTGGCTTGAGTTTAAGGAGGACATGGTTAATGGCTCCAAGAAAGCTTAGTGTCTTCATTGCAAAAGATATTTTGGTATGAAGAGCACAACTACAAGTCCATTTGGGGTGACACCTTGAAATTTTTCCTTTACGAAAGAGATATAAAACGGAAGAGGATCAATTTTCCTCTTGCTCAGTCCAAAGTTGATGTTCTTGCTTCTAGTTCAGCTATCATTGATGGAAGATTTGATATGATGAAAATGAGGAAGGGACTAGCTCACTGGATTCTGATACATGAGCACCCATTTAGCATTGTTGAGGAGGAAGGCTTCATAAAATGTAGATATGTGGAATAATTGAGTGGCAGAAGATATCTCGAAACACAATAAAAAAAAGACTGTGAGTTTATTTATGAATTTGAAAAGAAAGAAGTTAAAGGCTCAAATGAAGGGTATTAGCACAATTAGCTTGACAATGATTTGTGGAAATCTACAAATTAGAAAATTGGGTATATGGTGCTTACAGGACAACTCTGCGGATGCTTAATGGTACTTGCAAAAACGTGTTCTTAACTTTATTCACATGCCTCCACCTCATCGTGGTGTAGAAATTGCAAATACTATTTACGAGTGTTTGAAAGAATGGGGAATTGAGAACAAGATCTACACACTTTCAATGGATAATGCATAAAGTAATGATTTTGAAAATCCAAATTTTAAAGGATATTTTCTCAAGGAGTAAGAGGTTATTATGTGGAGGAAAGTTGTTTCATATGCGTTGTGCTCATATTTTGAACCTTATGGTTCAAGATGACATTTCAGAGATCAAGCACATTATTCAACATATTCATGATAGCATCAGTTATATCAATCCAAGTGAAGCTAGACTTCATACATTTTCAGAGATTGTACAATAACTTTATTTGCTAGGTAGGAGACTAATTAGAACTGCAAAACACGTTGGAATTCCACTTATGAGATGTTAACTATTGCAATAAAATTGAAGGAAGCATTTCCACGATTTCATGATCGAGAGCCTAATTTTGATGGCTGTCCACTAGAGGAAGATTGGATTAAAGTGGAAAAGGTTTGTAAGGTTTTGGTAGTCTTTAATGAAACAACAAAGGTCATTTTTTGGTAGTGATTATCCGACTTCTAATCTATATTTGACTGAAGTGCATAATATGATGGTAATTTTGGATACAAAATCACAAGGTGAAAATGAGTTCATTTATGCCCAGGCCCACAAAATGAAAGTTTGATAAATATTGGGTAGAATGTAACTTGCTGATGGCAGTAGCTTCCATTTTAGATCCAAGATGCAAGATGAGACTTATTGAATATGCCTATCCTCAAATGTATAATGAACAAGAAGCTTGCGAAAATATTGCAGCGGCTTGTAGTGTATTGTATGAGCTTTATGGAGAATATGCAAATGAGTTTCATAATGAATCTAAAGGAGAGGGAGCTCCAACAGCAGGCTTGCAAAGTGATGGTTTGATTGGGTCAAAGTTCTACTTCGGGTTGGAATACTTTTATGAAATATCTAAGGAGGGTAGAAGGAAGTTCATCTCAAAAGTTAGATCTTGATAGCTATCTTGAAAACAAATGCTATATTCATGAAGTTGATCCTCTTTGTTTTGATACTTTAAATTTGTGAAAAGGGAGAATCAACAACAAAATATTGTATTTTGTCAAAAATGGCTTGTGACATCCTTGCTATTCCTCTCACCACTGTGGCTTCAAAAGCTACATTTCGTGCCAGTAGTAGAATAATTGATCCATACCGTACATCATTATCTTGAGAAACAATGCAAAAGTTATTATGTAGAGGTGATTGGTTACGCAATCTCCATGGAGTGACGAAGAAGAGTAAGGTGAGACATATTTTTCATCGTTATATATAATTCTAAGATGAGTTGCATTTAATACTTAATTTAATCTGTTTCCTTTTCTTTTCGATGCAGGAAGAGAAGAACAGATAGAAATTCTTCTCCTAAGATATGTTTTTTGCTAATCAAGTTATAAAATATGGTATGAAATTTGTTTTACTAGATGTTATTGTATTTAATTTCAGATTTTTGTTAATGATTTCCTAACTTATGTATGATGGAGATTACTCTAATTGACTCATTTTGCTGATGTAGACTTGGTGAGTAAGCTTACCTATTTGAAGGCATTTGCAACTTTGTGACGTAACTAAAACTTTTACTTTTCCTCTGGTTCAAGAAACTGAATTAGCTTCGTCTTTTAGGTAATCTACATGAGTTAGAAATTTACCTAAACTACCGAGCTTTGAAATTTACCTTCAAGAACTTCTTTCTAGGTTTTGGGTAGAAAATTTGTGCTCTAATAGTAGAAAATTTGATTATTAATCATCAGGAGGTAGAATGGAAAATTTTGTTTCTTCTTTTTTCCACAAATGATTCAGCTTCAACAATTATAGTTTATAGCTTTATGATTAATCAATTTGTTGTCTTTTCTGTCCAATAACTAGCATATTTATTTTGGTCTTTTTGTCTTTTTCTTTTGATGTTTTTTCTTTAGATTGTTTTCTTGTTTTGAATACATGCATGTTACAATGTTCCTGTCCAATAAAAGGTGGAAAGAAAGCAGCATAAATGACATTCCTATGTTTTCTAATTGATTATATAATTTTGATTTTTCTTATCTTATTTCTCAACATCTTAAGTTATTTCAGAATGAAAATTATATATAGATATATAACGAGGAAATTCTCAAATATATCCAAATGGGTTGATCCAATTTCAATTTTACCCACTTTCTGTAAACATTTCATTTCTACTCATTTGGGTTGAGCCAATTTCACCCATATCCAAATAGACTTTTTAACATTTTTGGGTAATAAAAATTATCCCAAAAATGATAAATTACTCTCTTACAATTTTTTTTTCAATACCCAAATCGAGACATGCTCAAACCGAGACGCAACTCTTCATCTTCTTCTCGATTTTGGATGCAACTTTCCACCTACTTCTCGAAAGCTGGACAGCCAAAATAACTCACCGGATAACTCTACTCACCCGGCATAATTGTTCATCGTTTCCTTCTTCCACTATAATTTTCTTTCCCTTCTTCTTCACACCCAACCGACTCTCCCTTTTTTCCATTGATTTTTTTTTTCCTGTGGTCGTATTTGCATCGGACCAAAAACCGTAGTATGGTCTTCGTATTTGTTTTATACTATAGTCTTCTTAGGATATATGGTTGTCATAGGGTCGTTGTATATAAGCTGGATTCTGGTAGTGCTAGGACCATTTCCCAAAGGCATTGGAGACATACAATTCTTAATAGTGGTTGTGGAATACATCACAAGATGGGTTGAAGCAGAACCTATGTTTATAAACTCTTCACCATAGGTCCAATGCTTTGTATGGAGAAATATTTTATGCAGATTTAGAATTCCAAGAGCTATTATCTCATATATAGGCAGACAATTTATAGGAGACCCTTTCAAGACCTTTTGTGAGAACTTTGGAATCGAGCAGAGAGTTACATGATTAGTAGCTAATCCACAAGTTGATGGCCTTGCAGAAGTCACAAATAGAACAATATTAGGTCTCAAGAAAAGATTGACAAAACTTGAAAAAATAAGAAGTCGAAAAACGGCTTAGCTAGATGAAATTCCAAACATACTTTGGACTTATCAAACTACACCTAGAAAAGCCATTGGAGAGACTTCTTTTAGTTTGTGTTTTGGCTCAAAAGCAATACTTCTTGTAGAAATTGGCATGCAATATTTGTAATTGACTAAATATAATTCAGTCTCAAATGAGAGGGAGAGAAGGGCAGATTAAGACCTCCTTGAAGAAGCTAGCTACAGTGCAATGGAAGCAGAGAAGAAATACAAGAGATAAGTAACAAATTTTTTCAACAAGAAGGTCAAAAAAAGAAAATTTGTAGTGGGAGATATGGCAATTAAAAAATCAAATATGGGAAAACAAGGTTAACTTTCGAAGTTACAAGAAAGCTGGGAAGGCCCCTATCTTGATCACGAAGTCCAAAAAGGTGGAAGCTACAAACTCACGAATATTGAAGGTAGACAATTCTTGAGACCTTGGAATGCCTACCACTTGAAGAAATTCTTTGCTTGAATGATTGATTATTCAGTTTGGGTTTTAGGAAGCTTAGACTTCCGTAATTGCTCTAGGAGTGGTTTTGAAGATGATTAGAGACCTCCTTTTTTCCTTTTTTGTGTCAGAGACCTATTTTCTATGCAAAAAAACATTGTAGATTGTAGAAAGAAGTGGCAAAAATATAGAAAGGAAAAAAATAGGTCAAGCAATTGTATGTGAATTTATAGAGAAAGATAGAGAGGGAGAGAAGGAAGCTCAAAATGAGCATTGTACTTGTACATCAAAGCAAAAAGAAAGACCAAAAGAGGAGAGATAAGATAGGGCTCTAAAGAAAATCTCAACAATTTTCTTGTCAGCAACCTTTTGGCCAAGGTCTTTAGAACCTTCCTCAACAGTTGCAAGGACTTAAGAGATCTTCTCAATTTCACATGAAGTAGTCCCAGAAGTGTTGGGAAGACGATGCTCATGCTATGTCTTCTCATGAACTACACCAACATGGAGAGCCTGAAAAAGTTCAAATGCCTCATCAAATTGTTGAGAATGAACAAAGAAAGGATAAAAGTCTACTATGCCCTCGCATGTCATGATAGGTTTACTGAAAGGGCCCTCCTCAAGATGAGTTCCCTTAGGAACCAAAGGTGCCATAATGGAAAATGGAACCACATCACTAACCATTCTATAGCAACCATGATGTCTTCACCCTGCTATCCAGCTTCAATTTGACCTTGTTCCTCGGCCACAATGGGTTGTCGCCAAGGAAGTGCTCCCATGGCTTGCTCTGGATGGTACAGATCGGTGTAGGAATCGACGAGCTTCCCTTTGATCTAGGGAGGTAAATATTCTCCTATTTTTATCAATTTCTGAAAGAATTTCAGATTAATGAACATTTTCTCTTCTCTGCTGGCTACTTGAATTCTGCAATCGTCATTCCCTTTTAGAAGGTCGATGCAATTCTCTTGTTGGAGCTCGGGTGAGTCCTCTTCGTTACCTTTAGCGAGGTAACATTCCGCAACAAGTTGTTTGTCCCCCTCCAAGACAATGCAGGTATCTACAACTTGGATTTTCAAGCCATAGATTTCTACTCTTAGGTCCTTGACCCCCTTCTAAGTAGGATTGCGTTGTAGGTTCCAGGGGCATTGACCACCATCCAATCCATGACCTCAGTGACTTCCTTGTCATTCACGCTTACTGTAGTTGGAACTAGGAGGACACAATCTGCATGGGTCATGCTTCCATTAAAACTTGTCAAAGCTTTGTTCGACCTCACCAGCAAGCTCTTGTCTCTCCCCAACTGGTCAAATGCTTTATGGTTCAGGACGTTCACAGCACTCCCAATGTGTACCAATATCTTGCGCACTAGGAAATCTCGGACCTGAAGAGACACTGTTAGGGGCTCAGAGTCTTCCCCTTGAGCTTGTTTTGACCTTATCTCAGTGGTAATTATTTCAGCGACTAGAGCAAGCTGATTGTGCGGGGTTGCTGGAGGTGGATTAGTAGGGCCCGTGTTCCTTGTCAGGAATTCTTGCAAGTGGCCCTCCGTGACTAACCTCTCAATCTCACGTTTGAGGTCGAAACAATCCTCCGTCATATCACCATGGTCCTTGTGATAGTGGTAGAACTTGGCAGGGTCTCTTTTGGCCACGGGACTCTTGAGAGCTCTTGGCAACTTCAGGAGATATCTTTTCTCCATGACCACCAAGATTTCAGCCCATGAGGTCTTCAAAGAAGTGGTCACGAGGTCAGGGATGGTCTTTCTTTTCTTGTTTGAGGACCCTCCCATTGAGAGGAGGTCCTTAATGTCTCTTGTCGAGGATTGAGGGCCTTTTGGTCTCCCTTTGTTTTCTTTGTCTGCAGCTAAGGTAAAACCAGGGATCTTCTTTTGGACCGTTGTTTCCTCAACCTCGATCAATTTTTCTAGGAGCAACTGTAGCTCCTTATGGATTTCACTAGCTCCTCGGCCAGCCTAAGGGCTACGTACCCCACTTGCAAACCTTATTTGAAGGCAGTGACATAAATGGCATCGTTCTTTTGCTCAATTTCCACTACCTCTTCGTTGAAGTGACTATAGTAGCTTCTCGTACTCTCACCAAACTTTTGCTTGATGTTGAAGAAGTCGTTAATGTTTTTTTCACATCGCTTGCTGCTTTGTTAATTTTTCAGGAACAGCTCCTTTAATTGTGTCCAGCTCCATATGCTTACCTCCGGGATGCCTTGAACAGGGACTGGGCTTTCTTGGTCAGTGTTGACCGAAAGGCTCGACATTTAACATGGTCAGGGTACTCGAACATCTCCATGTAAGTCACATATTCGTCTATATGCCGTAGAGGTTCCCTTGGGCTATCATATTTTGCCTCTAGGTGTGGGGCTTTAAATCCTAGTGGCATCTGAGCAGTTCAGATACTATGGACAAACGACAAGGGCTCCGAAAGGTCCACATTGCTATGTATCTCATGCTCTCCGTTTTTTTCCTGATTGGTTAGGGTAGTTGCTCTCCGCAGTGGATTAGGGGCTACCCCTCGACCGTTATTGCCTGTCGTTTCGATTAGGCTTCATCCAGATGGCATCCTTTCTCCAAGAGGAGATCGTAGACAACTCCCTTGCTCTTCTGGAAAAGCATTTTTATCTCTAGCTTCGTGGCATGGCTGCCTGGTTAAGCTTGTCTCTTAGGTCATAACCAATTCCATTGTTCAGGGTTTCTCTGAGGTTTGTCACAGTTGGGCTCCTCTGCTCCGCGACCTTTCTTGCTCTTGAACTATTTCCCGACCTTCTGTATCAGGTCAGAGGTCATTCCTTGCTTCTGAAGGTAAGGGTTGATCAAGTTGTGGATGTCCAACTTGACCTCGAGGTGACCATGAATTTCTCTGGGAAGGTTTAGGAGTGCGTTTGGTGGATAGGTAGTCTTACTTGCCTGAGATTCCCTTTAGGGCTACCACCAATAGTTCCAAAAGATTTGTTGGAACCAATATTTGTGTTCTCCTAACCTCTATGGCCTGGGGTTATTGCTAATGGCAATGGGATCAGGGTGTCCTTGCTCGGGCCTCTCTTGCATAGGTGGAGGGTTCACTGGGGCCCTCTGAGATGGACTAGATCGTGATGGCCATGGTGGCTATTGTTGTGCGGTAGAGACTGTGCAATTACTCTCCACCAGGAGCAAGGCTTCAGGCACCGCTTCACCAGCGCGCAACTGCATCTTGGCAAGTGGTCTGCCCCGACGAGGTGGCAGGACCTGTGATGGTTGTGGTTGAGTCATCAGATTATTTATTTATTTTGTGTAGGAAGAAAGCTGAGTGATGGTGCTTAAAAGTGAACTCCGGGTCATCCCAAAACCATGATGATGTCAACGACTGCAACCTGAGAAGAGAAAAAGGTTGTCATCGGAGTAGGCAGTGCCTGGGGAAGAGATCCAATGCCTAAGTCAGTATTCCGAGAGTAATTAAGTGTAATTAATTCTCAAAAAGGCTGTTATTGTCTGTAAACTGATTATGATTTAATTTTATATAAAAGAAATCAATTACCTCTTCGATTAGAGCTCTTCTATTATGTGACAGTAGGTAATTAGGATAGTTGTGAGATTGTGTAGAATCCTGCCAACAGCTCCTAGAATCGTGGAGTTTCCCTTGGTTGGGATATCTCAAAATTCATGTCTTCGTCGAGAGTGGTGAGCTCGCTAACCGACCTCTAAATCACGTGACCTATCCTTGGACAGCGAGGGTCTTGACCATCTCTTCTGGGAGGTCTCGTCGAGTGATAGTAGGCTCATAGGAGATGTTAGGAGTCGTGCACAATTAGTCACGGCATGGAAGATGTATGAGACAAGTTGGGAGTTACAAGGTCAAGGGTCGTGGCCTGGGGGTACCTCTCTCGAGCTCATTTAGGAGATCAGTGGTAGCATTTTGCTGCCCACCTATCCTTATTGACTTCGTAAGTTTGATTTTCAGGTATTGAAGGTTGGGACGTTGGGCCCATTTGGGTTGACTTCTATCTCGGTCTTGCCCATTTATGTTAACTTGTCTGGGCCGTTCCCATTTATGTTAACTTGCGCAACTGCATCCTGGCAAGTGGTCTCCCTTGCTTAAGCATTTAAGCATGGGCCAAGTGTATGATCTTTTGTATACTTCGTCATCTCCTATCATTACATAGCGAGGTGCCCATCTCCGCACTTGGCGAGTTTCTTCTGGATGTTGTGGGAGGTTGCCATGTTTGATGTATTTGTAGATTAGATACCTCCAATCCGCTTGATCCTCAAAAACCAGATTCTCATCTTGAGCTATGCTGGGAGAGTGCAACTGTTCCACGAGCAGCTCAACATTCGTTCCAATTACCTCTCGGTATACCTTGTGGAGTGTCTCTCTTTCTGAGTTTTACACTTTGAGAATTTGTTGGATCTGGAAGTAGTCAAGCTTCGACACCATATCCCTATGTTATCTTCTCTCGCTTCGTATTCCCTAACAACTTGGCTGGCTATGATCCGTGATTTTGTTTTGGCATGCAGTTTCTGCACTCTGAGAGCTTTCTAAGTCTTATAGGTGCTAAGAGAGCTTCATACTTGGATTCGTTGTTCGAGGTTGGGATGTTATACTTCATAAAGTAAGGGATTCTTATTCCCTCAGGGTTGATCAGCACAACTCCCGTACCTGAATTTTCTTTCTCCACAAAACCATCTGTGTACATGGTCCAGATACTGTCTTCACAAGTGCTAGAGAGCTCCAATGGAACTCTGGTACACTCTTCTGCGATCAGCCATTTGATGGCTTTCCCTGGCTCAAAATTAATTTGATAACCTCAAAGCTCGAGGGACCATTTCATCGATCTGCCAGATAGTTCAAGCTTCGCCAAAGCTAGCTTCAATGGTAAATTGGTCAAGACTCTTATCGGGTAAGCTTCAAAATCCGGCTTTAGTTTCCTTGAAGTAATAATGATGAGGTACAAGAACTTCTCGAGGTCCGAATATCTAGCCTCTGGACCTTAGAGCAAATGACTAACATAGTAGACAGGGAACTATTGGCCTGACCTTTCCACTAATATGACTAAGCTAATTGCTTTCTCAGTCGCATTTAGGTACATTCAAATTTCCTCACCTAGCCTCAGAGAGACAAGTTGAGGAGGTTTTCCCAGAAAGTCCTTCAATCTGATAAACGCAGTTTAGCAATCTTCGGTCCACTGGAAGTTCTTCGACTTATTTATGGCATCATAGAATTTCTCTCATTTATCTGCCATTTTACTAATGAAGCGCCCTAGTGCTACCATTTTTCCTGCCAGGCTCTATACCTCCTTAAGGTTTCTGAGACGCTCCATATCTAGCAGAGCTTTGATCTTGTCTAGGTTGGCATCAATGCCTCTCTTCGAGATCATGAAACCGAGGAATTTGCCTACTGAGACCCCGAAGGTGCATTTCTCCGGGTTAAGATTCATGTGAGCAGTTTTCAGAGTCTGAAAAGTTTCCCTGATGTCCTCGATGAAATCTTCCGAGGTAGTGGACTTTATTACTATATCATCTACATAGACCTCAATGTTCCGCCCGAGCTGTGTCTTGAAAACCTTGTGCATTGCTCGCTAGAATTTGGCAACTGCGTTTTTCGGGCCGAAGGGCATCTTGGTGTAACAATAGGTCCCGACCTCTATGATGAAGGAGGTCTTATCCATGTCCTCAATGGCCATAGGGATTTGATGATACCCTTTGTAAGCATCTAGAAAGCATAGCCACTGGTATCCGACTGTTGAATCTACCATCTAATCTATGCTCGAAAGGGGGTAGGAGTCCTTTTGGCAATACCTGTTGAGTGTGGTGAATTCCACACACATCCTCCAAGTCCCTTCCTTCTTCGGGACCACAACCAGGTTAGCTAGCCATTCAGGTTATAATACTTACTTCAGAATCCCAGCGTCGAGAAGGGCTTGGACTTCCCGAGCTATGACCTCATTGCACTCGAGGGCGAAGGTCCTCTTCTTTTGTTTCACCGGTTTGACTCCTGGCTTGAGCCCGACCCGATGTTCAGCAATCGCTCGGTCAACTCCCTCGACGTCATTAGGTTGCCAGGTGAAGACCTTCAAGTGTTCTTCAAGGGAAACTATGAGTTTCCCTTTGATCCCTGGGGGTAAGAGCTCTCTGGAAGACTTTCTCTCCTCTTCCTACTGCTTGGATTCGGAGGTGATCGTCTTCCTTTGGTAGGTCGATACATTCCTCGTGTATGACCTCTGGCGAGCTTTCTTCGTTGCCCTCAGCTAGGTAACACTTAGCAACAGCTTGTCTATCTCCTTCCAAGACGACCCAGGTGTCTCCAACCTGGATTCTCATATTTTAATTGAACAAGGAGATTTCTTCATGACCCTCCTTCAGCCAACAATGGCATTATAAGTTCCGGGGGCATCCACAACCATCCAATTCATCATCTCGGTGATTTCTTGATTGTCTACGCGAGCTGTGGTTGGGACCCTTAGGGCTCCATCGGCATAAGTTGTGCTGCCGTTGAAGTTGGTCAAAGCCATGTCTAACTTCATTAGTGAGCTTCTGTCAATTTAAATCTGGTCGAATGCTTTGCGACGCAAAACATTGACAACACTGCCAATGTTCGCTGGTTAACAATCTGGAGAGACACTATCAGGGGTTCTAAATTTCCCCCTCAACCTAGCTTGGACCTCCTTTCGATGGCATTTATCTCACCAACTGGAAGTCTCGGATTGTACGGTACTGCCGGCGGCGGATGTGGGCTTGCGTTCTTGGTCAAAAACTCTTGCAGGTGGCCCTCTTTTATCAGCCTTTCAATCTCACGTTTAACGTCAAAACAATCCTCCTTGAGATGGCCATGATCCTTATGGTAGTGGCAAAATTTTGCGGGATCTCTTTTGGTCACAAGACTCTTGAGAGGCCTGGGTGGCTTCAGGAAGCCTCTTTTCTTCATAACCACCATGATTTCTGCTCGTGACACCTTGAGTGGAGTGGTCACGAGGTCGAGAATGGTTTTTCTCCTCTTTTCTGAGGTCCCTTCTTTGGGTGAGCGTCTTTCCTATCCCATTTTGATTTTTGAGGGCTCTTCATATGTCCTCTGTTGTCTTTTTCGATGGCTGAGGTGAAGCTCGGGATCTTCTTTTGGATCGCCATGACCTCAGCCTTGATCAGTTTTTCCAGGAGCTTCTACAGCTCCTTGATTGTCTTTACTGGTTCATCGGCTAGTCTAAGGGTTGCGTACCCTCCTTGCAACCCTTTCTTGAAAGCAATGAAGTATATGGCATCATTTTTCTGTTCGATCGCTACTGCTTCGTTGTTAAAACTACTATAGTAGCTTCGGGTGCTTTCCCCAACCTTCTATTTTATGAGAAATAGGTCGTTGATATCCTTTTCGCATCTTGTGCTGCTTTGGTAGTTCTTTAGAAACAGCTAATTTAGTTGTATCCAACTCAAGATGCTTGCCTCAGGAATGCCCTTGAACCAGGACTGGGCCTTTTTTGTCAATATTGACCGAAATGCACTGCACTTGATGTGGTCAGGGTGTTCGTCCATCTCAATATAGGAGATGTATTCATCAATGTGTTGCTGAGGTTCCCCAGTACTGTCGTATCTTTACTCCAGTTGTGGAGCTTTGAAGCCTGATGGCATCTTGCTATTCAGATGCTATGGACAAACGGCGAAAGCTCAGTAGGATCCATAGTGCTCTGTAGTTCTCTATTGCTAGGGGGAGTCGCTCTCCTCGGTGGACTAGGGGCTACCCCTCGAGAATTTTCGCCTTTCAATTCGATCAGGCTACGATGAGGTGGCATCCTTGCTCCAGGAGGAGTTCGTAGCGAGCTCCCTTGCTCTTTAGAGTCCATATTCTGCCGATGGCTCCTTGACATGGCTACTCGATTGAGCCTGTCTCTCAAGTCGTACCCCCTTTCATGGTTAAAGGTTTCTCGAAGGTCGGTTACAAGTTGAGTTCTCCCTCTTTGCGACCTCTCTTGCGCTTGACTTACTTCCCGTCCTGCCTCTTTGTGGATAGGGTCAGTCCTCGCCTCGGAAGGTTGAAACCGATTTAGTTAGGGGCATCCAGCTGGGCCTTTGGGTGGCTGTAAATCCCTTCGGGCGGGCTCCGATGTGCGCTCAGTGGATACATAGTTTGGCCTGTTGGAAATCCTTTCTAGGGCCACCACCATTCATTTCAGGAGAGATGCTGAAACTGACATCCGTGTTATTCCAGATCTCTACGGTCTAGAATTTTTGTTGTTACCAATAGGACCAGAGTGTCCCACTTGAGGCCTTTCTTGCCCAAGCCGAGAGTTCACCAGGATCCTCTAGGATGGACTAGAAGGTGTTGGCTCTGAGTGATCCTGTTGTGCCCCAGGCAATGGATTATTATTAACAGCGACCTACGTCAAAGGTGGCATTTCGAGCACTGTTTCTCCAATGCTCAATTGTGCTCTAGCAAGAGGCCTACCACAGCATGGCGACTGAACACATGAGGGCTGAGACTGAGCCATCAGGATTGTTTTTTTATTTGTTTGTAGGAAAAAAAAAAAGGGGCTGGGTTTTTTGTTTTTGTCTTCCCATAGATGACACCAGAAGTGATGGGGTCGAAACTGGACTCCGGCTCACCCCGCAAATCCTGATGGAACTCCACGGTCAACAGCCTGAGAAAATGAGAAAAATGGTCATCAGACGGGGTTGTCACCCGGGGAGCAACTCCAATGCCTAAGTTAGTGTTCTGAGAGAGATAGTTGAGGGCAAAGACCGTTCTCTGAAAGTTGTTCAGTGCTTCTTAATCCTTTGTCCTTAGACTGATTGTGTGTTTTGAATAAGTAGTAAAAAGAGAAAGTCTGTTACCTCCTAAATTGCAGCCCTGCATTACATAACTGTAGGCAATTAGGATAACTATAAGATTTCCCTAAATCCCACCAATTACTCCTAGACGAGAGATCTTGCCATTCACGTCTCTGCTTGAGAGCCACGAACTCACTAACCGACCTTCAAACCATCTTCACGACCCCCCGGTAGATGTTGAATGCCTCGAACATCTCTTCTTGTGAGGTCGCGTCAAGTAGTCCTTGACTCGTAGGGAGTGATTAGAAGTCGCGCACCGTTGATCATGGCATGGAAGATTTACGAGTTAAAAGTTATTAGGTCGTAGGTCGAGCTCTAACTGTACCTCTCTGAACTCATTCAAGAGGTCGGTAACCTCTAGGTCGATGACCCGAGAGGTCGATAATAGCATGTCGCTGCTCACATTTCCTCGTTGACTCAGTGAGTCTATCTTTCTGGTATTGAAGGCATGGGATCTTTGATCCATTTGGGGTTTGGACTTTCGTCTGTATTCTGCCCGTCTATGTTGACTTATTCAGGTCTTACCCGTTTTACCTATCAGATATAAAAATTCTTTAATATATATTTAACAAAAATATAAACTCTATAATTTTACGAATCGAATATACGATTTGAGTTTACCAAACGTGAAACGAGTTTATATAAATTCTAGAATTTAAAAATCTTGTTTAAAATTATTTTAATTTTAATCTTTTTTATACAAGTATGGTGTCATAAAAATGGAAATGGTACGTGCTAAGCACCACGACAAGAAAGAGAGAAATCTCATAGATTGTGACTTTTAGCTCAGCCTCAATATGGTACACACACAAGTTCACTTTCTATTCGCTATTGCAGGAGTTTACACCTGGATGGCTGATATCTCATTATGAGCAGATATTAAGGACTTTAACGGTTATGATTTGTAACCAGGGTACTGGACAAGTGTCGCACCCTTGCATGCTTTACTTTATGTAAGCAGAATTTAAAACCCTGCACCGACCGACAAACTTTTTTTTTTTTTTTTTTTTTTTGAGACTTACCGACAGCTAAACTAAGACTTATCCGTTTTGATGTGTGAATTGTAAGGGTCTAAACAAATCGAACCTAAATTTATTAGGGTTCAATCTCAAAACTCAATTTATTTATATTTTTTCAAGTCCTTATTCGTATTCAAGCCGTCAAGAACCTTAAAAACTAATCTCAAACTCAACTCATTAAGAGAAACAAAAGACTCAAGCTCTACTCCTTGAGCTTAATTAAAATGAATCTAAAATATTAAAATTAAACTCCTTTAAACTGAACTTGTTTAAGCCCCAAAACTTAAGCTTCCAAAATTTTAACACTCCCAGAGTTCATTTAAACTTCGAAAATTTTTGCACAAAGCAAACCTCCGTCAAAATTGGTGTATTTCATTCAACAGGGAGGCTGTACAATATATAGGAACTATGATGGGGTTGAGACTTTTGCATTTCCGATGTGGGACTCTTTCTCACCCGTTTTGGATGAAGCACTTCTCAACGTTTTTTTTTTTTTTTTTTCCCACCGTAGTTAGTTACTCAGACTTCTCGGTCTCAATAGAGTCCCAGCGGTGACCATGTGTATAGATTTTTTTTATTATTATTTTTATTATTCTTTTATTTTTTGAATTAATGATTGCATAATGTAAAAAAGCTCTTTGATATGTATTTCTATATCTATTTAAAACTCTTATTAAGTATTTTCTACGCTTAACACTTTATTCGTTATTGAAGTAAAATATTACTTTCTCAGTGTATATTTGAAAGTCTTTATTTTCATTTTGGAATATTAGGATATAAAATTAACTTTAACAAAAAAAATATATTGTACTCCTTAATTTTTTTATCAAGTCAAAATAAAACATTTAATTTTAAATGATGAGAGTATTTACATAATAAATATTGTTTTTATCATTGTTATTCAAAATCTCTGTAACGTTTATGAAAAATGTAAGATAATCTTACTTTTAAAATATTTCAGAATGTGACATCATAGTGTGTTAGTTGTTTGAGGGCATGGAATATAAAAGGCAAAATCCTCATTTTAGTCCCTCAACTTTTGTCTATACTTAACCATCTTTTGGTCAGTGCTCTGAGTATTTTTGATACTCCATTTTGTCCAACCAAAATTTCAGTTATCATTATTTTTATTATTATTATTTTCTACATTCATTTTTTAATTTTTTTTTTTTTTTTGGATTCTTTAAATTTTATGAGCAAACTATTGGGTTCTTACTTGATTTTGTGTTTTTTAATATTTCCAAGTGCAGATTGCACAAGTACTTTCACTTATTTCTTTAGATTAATCACTTTTCTATGTATTTTTTTCTTTAAAACCCTTCACTTCAGTACTAATGAACTCATTTCCATTCTATTGAAGAATTTCAGTAATTTAAGAGGGATTTAATGAAGACAGACTTGAACTCAATTATTTACTACTATAACTTCAGTTTTTATATTTCAAACTCCAAAATTTGGTTTTAGATATACTTGACGTGATTTAACTAGTCTTCAATATAGAATCATCAAGTTCTTGCATCTTTTAATGTTATAGTATTTTTATTAAATATAAATAATATATCTTTGATATCCATTCCTATCAGGATTCAAAGTTACTAAATGCAATTTAAATAAAATATATTTTAAAAAAATTTATATAATAAATATATTATATTAGATAATATATAAATAAATTATAATAATAATAATAATAATAATTATTACTATTATATATTAAAAGCTCTTTTAGGTTCGTAAACCTAAATAAAGGAATATATAAGGGTTCAGCTGGACTCTTTTAATAAGAGAGTCGAGCCCGAACTCATTTAAAACGAGCCGAATTTGAGCTTTTACAGAGCTGGATCTAAATCGTTCTCGAATAGTCTCGTCTCATTTACACCCCTGGTGAAGAGGATTCACATTTTCTAGAGACCAAAGTAAGATTTAACTAAATATACAAATACCTACGATTTTTCTTATTTCATAAAATAATAATAATAATAATATACAGAATGTTTTCGTTTTTTTGAAAAAGTGTGTCATAAATTTTCTGTACATTTAATTTTAAATAGTGTAAAATAGAGATATGGTATGATTTTTTGCAGGGGGAGACGCAGAGAACTCTGAACACAGATGATACAGCAAATTGGGGATATCTTATGCAATGTTTTAAGCTAGACCTGATATTGAATAGGAAAAATGAGTGGTTTAAGGGTTAATGATCAAAATGTAATTTAATCATAGTTAAATCGATAATATTATAAAAAAAATATATCTTTCTTATAGATAAAATCTTTTTATTAATAATATAACATATAAAAATTTCATAATACAATAATATTCAAATCAAATTTACAACTATTATATTTGTTGTAAAAATAAAGAAATAGCATAAGAATTTGAAAGAATTAAATTGAAATGATCTTTCGTTCACTGATGTGTATAGTTACAAATAAAAACCCTCATATACAGTCATTCAAGAGACCCCATAAAGAGTCACTTTCAAAATTACAAACAGTCATATACATTTAATACCTAAATGTCTAAGTATCATTTCATTATTTGTATGAATGGCTTTGTATCACTACATCTCTTGTGTGCATGACTTCTCATGCCTCTTCATTGCTCTTGGTTCAATATGGAACTAGGTACAATATACTTAGCAATGAACATTCACAATTTAGCAACCTAACTGATTAATTACAACACTTTCCCTTGAATGTTCATTCCTTAGATATGCCTTTTGTAGTGGGACATAACATGTGCCCTCTCGTTAAAAACCTTTTATAATGAAACACCCATTTTTGGATAAAAACACTAAAAAAGGGAAAAGAGTGTCACACATATCTTACCCCTTGAATTAAGCTATCATATATGTCACGGAGTGGGAATAAGCTCTTTCTTTTTATCAATGACTCAAACATGCTCATGGGTTTAGTGATGGATTGTTGGATGATTGGATCTGCTCGACATAAACTTTTTCCTTTTGCACATAATTTATGAGTGCATATAACTCGGCAAGATTTAATGATGTAATAACTAAGCTCTGTCTTTATAGATTTCCAAGTATTTTCATTTCAAACTCACCTTTCATGCATATCATTGCCTTAGATAATTCATTTGGAGTCTTCAATAGGTACTTATTAAGGCTTTGATTCCACATCCTCCCCTACTGTTTTAATCCATATAGAAACCAATTCAATTTAATTGAATACGTATCACAAGAATCTAGTGTTATTGCTTTTGGTAATTTAAATCCTTTAGGGATTTTCATATAGTTATTGTGATCCATGGATCCATAGAAATAGGTCGTAACGATATCCATCATTTGCATATTGAGAGTCCTTCTCATATAGCTAGACTAATAAGATTATGAAAGGTGATTGCAACCATAAATGGAGAATATGTCTCCTCAAAATCAATTCCAAGATATTGGATAAAACCTTGTACGACTAGTCGGATCTTATAACAAACCACTTTGTTTCGTTCATTTCTCTTTTTTATAAATATCCATTTATACCTAACAAGGGTTATGTCAATCGGTGCCTTGATCAATTATCCAAGAAATTTTCCTTTTTGTACCTTAACAAGAAGAACAAGATCAAAACTTTTTCTCAACCTTGGAACCAAAATTAGGTGAAACTATATGCGGTCCTTAAGAATTTCTAGAGACTTGTGCTGATAACTTGTAAAAATAAAGAAAGAGTATAAGAGTTCGAGAGAACAAATTAGAATGATCTCTCATTAATTGATGCATATATTTATACATGAGAGTCTTCATATACATAATCGTTTAAAAGACACTATGAAGAGTCACTTTCAAAACTACAAACAGTCACATATATTACCTAAATGACTTGATATCTTTTCATTATTTATACTAATGGTTTCGTGTCACTTCATCTCCTGTGTGCATGACTTGTCATGTCCCTTTGTTGCTCTTGGTACAATGTGCTTAGCAATGAATATTCACAATTTAGATGTCCAACTGATTAATTATACATCAATATTAAAAGTTTTTTTAAAAGTACTATTTTATAGTAACATGGTAATTTTTAGTGTCTACAAAGCTTGATGATTATAAGATAGTTTGTTTATTTATTAATATTTAATAATGTCGACATTTTAAATAATTTTTTCATTTTAAAATAATTAAATGAGTAAAGTAGAAATTTGATTGTAAAATGATTTAATATTAAAATATGTTTAAAATTTTTGACTAAACTATGAACTAATTTGATCTCAATTCGAGTTTTTTTAAAATTGATTCAACATTAGACCTATCAAGTTACTAATCTACCGATCCAACCAACCAATTAATTTTTATTTTTATTTAAAGAATAATTTTCATAAAAAAAAATTCAACATCTTCTTTGGATTGATTTGATGATTCATTTACGATCTGATCGGTTCAATTGGGACTCGTTACGTTTAATCAATCTGTATCTGGGCATTTATAAGCGTAGTTATCCGTTGGGAATTTTCTGGATAATGATACAGTGTCTTTTTGCCACGTTTCGGTTCATCACTGGATTCCTTAAAGTTCCTCTTTTTCACTCCATACAGTGCATGTTTATATTAGTCTCTGCGGAAGCTAAGTACGCGGGGCATGGTCACCTTGCCTTCTGTGGAAGGAATCTTATCCCATGCCGACAACCACACATGTCTCCCCCAAATCACTGCCACGCGACCTCTTCACAACCCAACGTGTCACCTCTTCATTCCTCGTAACAACATGTGTAGGCATTAATACCATATGCAATTTGATCGAAAGATATTTTACCTGATCTGTCCAGAAGTCTGTCCCTTGTGTGTTTCTTGCTTCCATCGGGCTAATAGTGGAATTAGATTCTCTATATAAACAAGGATAGTTAGTGGCGGTTTCCCAACTCATAAAGCTCAGTTGAATTATAATAAGTGAAAAGCCTTTTAATTATACTCCTTCCCCTCGACTACTAAGTTTGGAAAAGAAAGATGGCACAATACGGTGATCGATACGGAAACCAAATGGGCCAGACCGACGAGTATGGCAACCCGATTCGCCAGACCGATGAGCACGGGAACCCCATTCACCGTACCGGTGGGACCATGGGTCAATATGGCAGCACTGGTACCACCGGTGCATATGCAACTCATGGTTCCACCGACACCACGGGAGCCTACCCTACTCAGGGAGGCACAGGCACAGGAGGGCATGCGACCCATGGGAGCACAGGAATGGGTACTGGAGGAATGGTTGCGGGTCATGAGGAGCGCAAGGAGCACCATGGTCTCGGAGGCATGTTGCATCGCTCCGGCAGTGGCAGCTCTAGCTCTGTAAGCAAAAATTAATTTATTCATTCTTAATTATACTGCATGACATAATTAGATGGTTCATGGGATGATGATGTTTAAAAAAAAAAATTTATGAAAAATATATATATGCAGTCTGAGAGCGATGGAGAAGGTGGGAGGAGGAAGAAGGGAATGAAAGATAAGATAAAGGAGAAGATGCACGGAGGTCACAGGGATGATCAGCAGATGGGCTCAGGTGCAACCACTGGGTATGGGCAGGAGGCAGGTGGGCAGGACCATGAGAAGAGGGGAATGATGGAGAAGATTAAGGAGAAGCTACCCGGCCATCACTAGATGATCGATGGACCTCTCTGTACCCAGCTGTTATCGTGAAGTTTAAGAGTCTTTATTTATGCTAACAATAAAATTAAAATAATGAGTTTTGCGCTTTGTGTATTGCTTTGTAGCGTGTGGTGTATGGTGTGTTTTTGTTGATCACCACGCTTCCGTGTGAATGAAATACTATGTTTACCTACAATTTACTTTTGTTTGGTAGTTTTATGTGCAAAAAAGAGACCTCAATTCTGATCTTCACCAGCACCAGTTGCAGTAATATTAAAGAGTACAACTGCAAAAGGAGCCTTTTAAAAGATAGTGGTGGGTGTTAAAAAAGAGTCCACACTGTGACGACTCCCGTGTCTAGAACGATCGAACTGAAAAGAGAGTGTCTCGGATGACCGAAGAAGTACAACTATATCTATAAAAATCTATATATCCATCCATCTCCACAGCCAACAACTGAATGGTTACCGTACATGCCACGCTCTTTACTAGATTTTGGACAATAAAATTGGAAGAAAATGTGAAAAGAAAAGAGGAGTGACCGTCGGATTGGTCAAAGCTTCACCTGCGGGGAAACTGGTCACATACTGTTCCCCGAATTTCTTACGCCGTACGTGTTACGGATCGGTCCAAAAAAATTGGATAACTATATTGTTCATTTTCTTGATCTTTTATTAAAACTCTAGCAAATAATATTGTAATCCTTGAATAATTTGTTGCAAGTAATAATTACTATGATTATTTTGTTTCTTTTGAACGTAGATGAATATTGTACGTTGCACGGTGCCACGGTGTATTGTTTTATTGTCATATCTTAAAATAAAATGCATACATGATTTTTTGTCTCCATGATTAAATTTTATATATGCATTTTTTTTTGTTTTTAAGAAATTTAAAAAGTTTTAGAAATTGATGAGTTTTTAAAATAATTTTTTCTTTCCTTATAAATGTTTTTATTTTGGAAAATTAATCAATTTTATCTCTAAAATTTGGTATTAAAATTAGTTTCATAGATTCATTTTTCTGTCTTTATTGTTTTAAAATATTTTATGATGGCTTTTCGTTCATTTTTGTTTTATTAAGTACATGTTAGTCAGGAATAAAATAAACTTTTAACATAGAAAAATTAATCAATTTCATCCTTAAAATTTCTTTTTTATCTTTGTTGGAAATTTAAGAAGTTTTTTCTTTTGAGAAATTAAAGAGTTTTAAAATAATTTTTTGCTTTACTTATAAATGTTTTTATTTTATTCAAAATTTTATATATTTATGGAGGAATTAAAGAGTTTTTAAGAATATTATGAGTAGGAGCTTATTTATTTAATTATGATCTTTCTTTTTTTCTTTTTTTTGTGCAAAACATCATATTTGAGGGTGGGGTGTTTATTGGAATAAAATTGAGGTACAATAAAGTGGATCTAAAAGAAGCAAATACATTTCTGCTAATACACCCCTAGTGGATGCTACTCCTGGATTATCTTTCGAAGCTCCATCAATATTGAGAATAATAGACTCACAGAATTCTTCTTGCCACCTAAGAACTTTCATCATCAGAATGGAAGATGAATTTCCAAGTCCTAGCAATTTGTTCGAGCCTGCTATGGGGAAGGCTTGCAAAGATGAAACTTAAATCTACTGAATAATCTTGTTGCTGTTACTCACCCCCCATCATATAACATGGTTGCATCTGGTCAACCAAACTTCTCTGAAAATCAGTGAAGGAATCAAGTTAGCAAAATCCAGGCAGCATATTATTCGTCTCCCAATAGTGGCAGTAACCGTGTGCACAGAGTAAGCAGCCTAAAAGTAACTCCACACCTTAGCCGCAACTTCATAAGAATTGAAGAGATGATTATAAGCTTCCTCATGTAGAGACAACTTGAAAACCCAATCTTTTGCATATATCATCAGTTGATAGAAGGCCCTTGATCAATCACCACATAACTACAAACCCAGTGACGGGAAGAATGAGTCAGCCACATGATACAAACCAAGAAAGAGGCCTCAGAACTACCTCTTTCAAATAAATCCAGACATGAAGCCAAAGAAAACTCACCATTTATAGATAAATTCCAGACAAAAGCATCATCCCTATGCAGATAAGTCAGAGGGAATGAAAAAACAAAATTAGCCAATGACAAATTTAAAATACATCTTACCTTCCCTTCATCCCATCTTCCATTTTGAATCAAATCGAAAACCTTCAGACGGCTGTTGGAAACAAGATGTTTCTCACTAAATCTTCCCTCAAGGGTCCAATCCTTCATACACCTCTACCAATCAAAATGGAAATGTGATTTTCCGCATCTTCGTAAATAGAATTAAGCCTCTTCCAGACTTTGGAACCTCCCTGATGTAAAGGCACTCTTAACAGAATAATTATACTTCATTTTCACATGTTGACTCCATAATGAGTTTGTAGTTCTAAATCTCCACCACAATTTGAAGCCATAAGCTCTAACATAATTAGATAGAGAGTGCAAATTCAAGCCCCCTAGAGTACATGGTTTGCAATATTAGCACAATTGCACAAATGCCTTCTACCCCCAGAGACAAATACTTACACTCCCAACCCAAAATTCTACCTTTAATTTTATTAATTAAAGGTTAAAAACAAAATCTCTTGGCCCTTCCCGAAAAAATTGGACAACCAAATAAATCAAAGGAGGCTTTTTAATAGAGCAACCAATTAAACCCTTCAACATCCATAATCTTGAAGTCAAAATACAAGAAGAAGCATAAAAAGAGCTTTTATGAAAATTAATTCTATGTCCCGAACAATCCTAAGAAAAATTAAGGAAATTCACCAAAGGATACAACCCCTTTTAATCCCTTGAATGAAAATTATAATATCATGAGCGAAACTCAAATGAGAGATAGGAAAACCTGTTCTACCAAAAATATAATCACCCGTATGACCATCATGCAACAATTTGTTCAAATCCCCTAGAAAGCATTTCAGCAGCCAAGATAAATAAGGTAGGTGATATAGGAACACCCTGCCTAACCCCTTGATTAGATGAGAAGAACCCTCACAATTTTCCATTTATTGTAACAAAAATTTTACAGAAGCAGAAACAATTACGGACCAAGTTCATGAAATGGAGATTGAAACCAAATTTTCTCAATACTTCCAAGAGATAATCCCAATTGACACTGTCGAATGCTTTCAGCATATCTAGTTTGAGAATCAAATTACCCCCCAGTACTTCTTATTAAGAGAGTGAATTAGTCCAGAAGCCAAAAGAATATTATCAACTATAACCATGCCTTGAACAAAACCACTCTAATTAAAACAAATAAAGATTAGGCAATAAATTAGCCGATCTTAAAGAAAGTACCCTCACAATAATTTTGGAGCAGAAGTTGCATAGGTTGCATAGGTTGATAGGTCTAAAATCCGCAAAAGTGATCGGATTATCCCCAATAGGAATGAGCACAATTTGGGTTGAGGTGAATTGTTGGGTGAACGAATTCTAGACCAGAAATCCTTTACTACTTGGACAACATCATTCTTAATTAAATCCCAGAATTCAGTATCGAAAGAACCTGGAAAACCATCTACTCCTAGGATGCTATTACCATCAAGAGAAAATACTACCACCCTTATTTCATCCTCACTCGGGAGAAGAGACAATCGAAAATTAGTGTCTTACGAAATTAAACAAGGTATATCATGAGTGAATAATTCCGGGATCTGAGAGCAACCTTGCTCGGCTGATAAAAGAGATTTGTAAAATTTTACCTTCTCTTTCTCTACTGCCTCCATGGTTGCTGATTCATGTCCTTCCAAATCCCTAATTTTATGAATTTGCATTTTGGATATATGAGATCTCCAAAACTTTGAAACATATGAAGTGTTGCCTTCTCCCTCCTTTAACCACCGAATTCTGGCGTTCTGTTTCCAGAAAATTTCTTCATTCTTTAAATGGTACATAAGATCAACCTTAGCCTTATGTAATCTTTCTCTATTTTCTTCCAATCCAAGCTCAATGTAGGCTTCTTCGCAATCATCAACCAGCCGCTCTGCCTTTTGAATATTCGACTGTATGTTACCAAAAACCTCCTTGATCCATATTTTTAATGAACTCTTCAGCCGCATTAATTTTCCAAAAAGCTTGCTCATACCATCACCCTCAATTAGCTATGACCATGACTCTTCAACAAAAGGTCGAAAGCCAACCTAGGCCACATCGTCTAAAATCTGAACAAACGAGCTCCACCAAATTTTACATCGTAAGAGATCAATAAGGGAGAATGATCATAGGGGTTTAAAGATGAAGGTTTTAAGGGTTCATGTTCTTCAAAATCAATCAATGAAATTGTTTGACTATCATAAAGTTCAAGACTAATTAGATTCGCCTTGGTTGTAAATCAACAACAACAAATCTCTTGATTTGATAGACTAATCAATGCCTTAACCCAAAGTACTTCATTGCCCTAAGTGTAGTCACCGAAAAACCTTAAGAAGAGCTCATAAGAACACACATGAAAAGAACAACTTTAATCTTGGAATTGAATTCACTCAAAGTGTTTGTTGTTTGTAAGATAGATTGGGTTCAAATTACAAGTAAGAGACTATATATAATCTCAAATCCCTAACTTAAACTAATAATTCGTGCATAGGGTAATTAGACACTTATAACCTTAATACAAGATCCAAATGCGAAGAAGAAAACATAAAAAACAGTCAAAATTCATCACAGGGTCAGGCTGGTCCGGTGCTATCCAGCACCAGTTGATGCGCCAAACAGAACCAGTTGTTGTCCTCCTTGAATTAGTCTCTATAGCAGGCACTTGTTGCGGTGATGTCCTATGCTGGTTGCAGCCATTTCCTGCTTTCTTGTTCTTTTCTTTGACCCTTTGTTCCATGCTTTGACTTGATCTCACTTTGCACTCTTTGTAGACTTGAACTAGCATTTTCTAGGCACATTTCCAAGCCTTCTAGCCTCTCAAATGACTCCTCAATGTTGAAAATATGGAATAACTTCTTTGTTGAATCTTTTAGCTCAAGTGTTGATCTCTCCATCATTGCTCCAAAATCAAGTAGTTCTTCCTTATCTTGCACATATGCCATCAATGACCTCTTCATCCTTGAAGCCCTTGATCTTGCAATTGATCTAGATGGCATTGATGGGACTTGATCTCCATTATTCCCCCTCTCCTCGAAAGGATTCGTCCTTGAGTCGCATTCATTTACATCAAAAGGAGAGAGGTCACTAACATTAAATGTTGAACTAACTTGATATTTACTAGAAGGTCAACTTTATAGACATTGTCATTTATTCTTTCAATGATTTGGAAGGGTCCATCTCACCTTGATCAAGTTTTGTCCTTCTTTCTTGTGGAAACCTTTAAATTCTTAGATGTTTCCATACCGAATCTCCCACTTCAAATTTCACAAGCCTTCTACCTTTGTTGTGATGCTTGGAATAGTGTTATTTTTGCAATTGAATGTTCTCCCTGGCTTTCTCATGCATTTGCTTCACCAAATCCGCCTTCCTTCTACCTTTTACCATCTAAGCTACGTACTTTATTCGAAGGTAGAGGGGTTAAATATAGAGGAGTTAAAGGATTAAAAACCATTCACCAATTCCAAAGGAGAAATGTGAGTGGAAGGATGGGCACATCGAAAATAAGCAAATTCAATAAATGGCAAACAATTTTCCCAAGACTTCAAATTCCTTTTGATTATGGCAATAAGCATAGTATGCAAGGTCCTATTAACTACCTCTGTTTGAGCATCTGTCTGGTGGTAGCTTATAGTAGAAAACAATACCCAATTTCTCCCAAATGACTTTCCAAAAGAAACTCAAGAACTTGTATCTCTATCACTCACAATGGTTTTGGGTATACCATGCAATCTAACAACTTCTTTAAAGAACAAGTTAGTCACATTGTGAGCATCATCAACTTTAGAGCATGCAATGAAGTGAGCCATCTTTGAAAATCAATCAAGTACCACAAGAATCTTTACCTCTCCTAGTCCTAGGCAAGACAATCTCAAAGTCCATAGACACATCTTCCCAAGGAGCATTAGGTATAGGCAAAGGCATATAAAGACCATGTCGTTTAATAGTAGATTTGGCCTTCTTACAAACAATGTAATTTTCACACACCTTCACTACATCTCTTTTCATATGAGGCCAACAGAAATATGTTCTTACAAAATACTCAAAGTTTTAGAGATGCCAAAATGACCCATTAGGCCACCTCCATGACTTTAAATGACAAAGAATTTCCTCAAAGAACATTTAAACACACAAAGTTTATCTTCTCCAAACAAATAACCATTTAAAAAATAAAACTTGCCACACACACCTTTTTCACAAACAATAAACACATCCTTGAAATCATCACCCTCAACATACAACTCTTTGATAAGATCAAAACTGAAATTTGCACCAAGAGTAGAGATCAAAGTGTACCTCCTTGAGAGTGCATCCACTATAACATTTTCTTTACCTTATTTGTATTTGATCACATAGGGGAACATCTCTATAAACTTCACCCATGTGGCATTCCTTGTGCTTAGCTTTGTTTGTACCTTCAAATGCTTTAGGGATTCATGATCGGTGTATATCACAAACTCTCTTAGCCAAAGATAGTGCTGCCAATCCTCAAGGACCTAACCAAAGCAAACAATTCTTTGTCATAAGTAGAGTAGTTCAAAGTAACTCCATTTAATTTTTCATTGAAATATGCTATAGGTCTACCCTCTTGCATTAAGATCGCTTCTATACCCATCCCGAAGCATTACATTGTATCTCAAAAACCTTAGAGAAATCAAGTAGAGAAAGGATAGGGACACATGCAAGTTTAGCCTTAACCATTTGAAAAGCTTTTTTTTTGTTCACTCTCCCACTTAAACTTAACTCTTACTTTGATTGCTTCTATGAGAGGGGCTACAATTGTGCTAAATTGATTGACAAACCTCCTATAGAATGATGCCAACCTATGAAAACTCCTTACCTCACTTACTCTTTTAGGAGTTGGCCATTCCTTGATAGCTTTCACCTTTTCCCCATCAACATGTATACCATTAGAAGAGACATTATATCCAAGAAATGAACTTTATCTAAACAAAAGGAACATGTCTTCAAGTTATCATACAAGTGTTCTCTTCTAAGCACATCAAAGACAAATTTAAAATGATCTATATGCTCGTCAACATTTTTGCTATAGATAAAGATGTCATCAAAGTATACCATAACAATAAGAACATGATTCATCAATCTTATATAAATGCTAGGAGGTAAGACTAAAGGGCATAACAAGCCATTCATACAATCCAAGCTTAGAGTCTTAAAAGTTGTCTTCGAATCACCACCTTCTTTCATTCTTATTTGGTGGTAGCCAGTAGCCATTTTTTAAAATCAATCTTTGAAAAACACTTACTACCACTCAACTCATTTAACATATCATCTAGCCTAGGGACAGGGAAGCAATACTTTACCATTATTTTGTTGGTTGCCCTACAATCAACACATATGCTCCAAGAGATGACTTTTTTAGGCATCAACAAAATAGGAACTGCACATGGGCTCAAGCTCAAACTTATGTATCCCCTAGCAAGAATTTCTTCTACTTGTCTTTGCAACTCTTTTGCTTCTTCCGGGGTTGTTCTATATTCCATCCTTTTGGAAGTGAAGCTCCGGAAACAAGATCAGTTGATGCTCTATTCCTCTCATTGGTGGCAATTCAAGTAGCAACTCCTTCGGACTTAGGGCTTGCCTCTCTTTCTCTCTCTATAGAATCCTCCCTACTTTAGACTTCTTCATGGCTGCTCCAGCTCCACAGAAAGATTCCCTTCCGGCTGGAGGCTCAACTTGGGGAGAAAATCTTTCTCCTCCCTTTTTATCTCTGAAAATTCTCAATCGACTGAGCCTTTAAAGAAAATTGACTCTTATAAGGGTGAACCGGCCCTTTTTCTATCTGATGAGGATATTGCGAAGCTTCCTAGTCCATTATTGTTGTCCTTGATCTGTAAATTTACACATTACATACCCTTTATGGAAACCATACGAAAGGACTTCCACACAATTGGCCTTAAAGGTAGCTTTAAGATCGGATGGCTGGACATACGTCACATACTAATCCAACTCTCTAACGAGAAGGATTACTCTCAAAATTGGCTAAAGGGGACCTGGACTTTACGGGGAGTTCCGATGCGTGTCTTTGAATGGATGCCGAAATTTCACATCTCTGCAGAACCTTCTCTATTCACAGCTTGGATGTCTTTACCGAGGCTACCAATCCACCTATTCCGTAAAGATATCCTCTTTTCCATTGCAACTAGAATCAGAGTGCCATTGAAATTGGATGAGGCAACTACATCAATCACAAGACCAAGTGTCGCGAGAATTTGTGTTGAAGTAGACCTCTTGAAGACTATTCCGAGCAGACTATGGATCAATTAGGGATCGGGTGGTTACTGGCAATCTATCATTATGAAGGATCTTCTTCAATACTGCAAGATATGCCATAAGATTGGACACAAGGATAACGACTGTAGACTGTATAAAAAAAATCAGGTAAAGATGAATCTCCCAAGCTAAATAATTCTGTTAAGCCTTTGCTGGCACAATCCTAGAAACAATGGGTCAAGTGTCCAGATGAGAAAAAAAGATAATGAGACCCCAAAAGTAGGACGATCGATGGAGAAAGCTACAAACAAAGAAGCTTCAAACCCCACTGGTGCCTTGGCGGCAGCAGAAAACCCTTTGCCCTATCAATATTGAGCCTCTGCCTTCTCCGATTATCTCGGAAGCTCATGTTGAAAAACAAGATGAAAATTTAAAAACTGTGCAATCTGCAACATTGATGCCACAGGAAATTGAATCTACAGACCCCACAGATAATGCTTCGGTCACTACAAACCCTAATGTGGAGCAATTGGAAGATTTTGTAGAAAATACCCGGCCAATCAAGCAGAACGATGGAACTAATTCTCCTGAAGCAATTCAAACAAATTATCCTATTTCTGATTCTCCAATTATTGCTGGTTTTGATGTGCCACTCGCAATTGAAATTGCAGACCTTGCCAATGAAACAATGGAGGATTTAGAAGTGCACACAGAAAGTATTGCAGTTACAGGGTTGGAGGTTATGTTGCATGATTCGGATTAGAGTATGAGTATGGGATCCCCAACCGACAAAAGTTTGGTAGTACAAAAGCACTCTTGTGTTAAAACTAGAGCACAAGTGAACATGAAGCTTCAGGCTGCAGCTACTTCATCTAAATCTTTATAATGACAATTCATGGATTGATCTGGAATATTAGAG
Organism: Parsonsia alboflavescens; assembly: GCA_028571225.1. Taxonomy (NCBI): domain Eukaryota; kingdom Viridiplantae; phylum Streptophyta; class Magnoliopsida; order Gentianales; family Apocynaceae; genus Parsonsia; species Parsonsia alboflavescens. Next base: position 19,328,502 of record JAOXNR010000001.1, on the reverse strand, counting down.
GGATTGGTCATCAAACCTCTCTCTCTACATTACATGCTTACGCTATTAAATGGAAATTGCTATTGTTGCTATTTTAGAACCTATGGTTTCTTCAATCCTATTATCTTTTGTTACAAGACAGCTCAGTTTTGACAATTTTTTCACTAATGATAATAATAAAATTTGGATTTTTTGGATAGGTAATTTGAATTTAGATGTGATTCAGAGTCATGAGCAATTTGTCACATGTCGTACTGCACCTCTATTTCAGTGTAAAATTTTCATCACTTTCTTCTATGCTAAATGTAATCATATCTATTGAAGAAATTTTTGGAATTGCATGATGGATTTTGCATGGAGTATTGATGATCCATGGCTAATAGGGGGAGATTTTAATGTTGTCCGTTTGGTTGAAGATTGCATGGGAAATATTCCTCCAGTCCTGCCTATCGAGGAATTCAATACAGTGATTGAAGCTAGTAGATTGATTGATCTACCTTTTCAAGGTACTAAATATACCTAGTATCGTTCCACATTCCCTAATTTGTGGAAGTAATTAGATAGAGTTTTGATTAATTCCAATTGGTCAAGTGTCTTTAATCATACAGCAGTTGAACATCTACATCGTTTGGTTTCAGACCATTACCCACTATTTATTTCAGTTAACATGGATGTCTAGGTTAAACTTAAGCTTTTTAGGTTCTAGGATATGTGGTTGCTTAAAAAGGATTTTATGGAGGTGGTTTAGCATAACTAGTCGGTGGAGGTTGATGGAAACGGTATGCAAGTTTTTGCCATTAAATTAAAACGACTGAAACAAGCTCTACGGGATTGGAACAAGACATCTTTTGGTAATCTTCAAAGTAAATTAAACTAGTGGAGGGCAAGGTGAATGATGCAGACGTTTGTTTTCCACAAAATCCAATAGAGCTCAATAGACAAACATTTCATCATTTGAAGGTTGAGCTTGCTTTTCATCTCAAATGTGAAACAACCTTCCGAAGACAGAACTCTAGAGCGAAATGGTTTAAGGAGGGAGATGCCAATACAGCTTATTTTTCCAAATTTTGGCACTCAAGGGAGTTCAAATGCCGATAGGAAAAATAAAAAATAAACAAGGGGAATGGCTTACTTGTCCGAACAAAATTGGGAATGAAATTGTGACATTCTTTCCAAATCTTCTTGCGGCACCCCATGGCTATGTTCAATCTGCAGAATCAGTCCTGCATGATATCCAAGCCTTAAAAATGATGGGGATAATAGGGGGCTAGCATATCTCCTAGATTTACATGAAGTTCGAAATGCGGTATGGAGTTTAGATGGAGAGAGCGCCCCAGGGGTCGATGGGATTCCAGGGTTACACACGTTCGGATATTATAGGTGATGATTTGGTGAGGGCGGTTCAGGATTTTTAGGCTGGAGCTCGAATGCCCACTTCTTTCACAGTCACGTAAGTTATACTCATTCCCAAAAAAAAAAATCCAATGGAATTTGGAGACTATAAACCAATAAGCTTATGCAATTTCACATCTATGGTGATGAGGAAAATTATTTCTTTGTCTGTATTTGGCTTATTGTCAAGGATCATCTCTAAAAATCAAAATGCGTTTGTAAAAGGTAAGAGTATTATAGACAATATTTTACTAGCATCTGAAATCTTTCAATCAATTAATGAGAAGTGCCGAGGTGGTAATATCATTATCAAATTAGACATGCTTAAAGCCTTTGATAGGATCTCATGGTCTATTTTACTTATGGTTCTGCGAAAATTTGGGTTTAGCTCTGACGCAGAGCTGGTTTCAAATCAAGGTAGATCGGCTCAAAGTGGGTCGGATGTGGGGCATGTTTCGGTTCCACCATCAGCTCCACGACGTTCTAAAAGTTTGAAGAAGAAGGCTTGAGCTGCTTGAAGTACCGAATTGATGTCGGGCATGATTCTCGAGGTAAATAGTACGAGCTCGGATCGAGCTCAAATTTGATGGGGTGAGCCGGAACGGCCCAACGAACGGAAGTCACCTCTATGCTATGATGCAAGGGTTTTTTCGGCCATCCGAAGTCGTCTGAATGGAGTTTTAGGCATTTTTTTCTATTTTTGGTGACATTGTAGTAATTTTTTAATTTTTAAGTGACAGTTTCGTAATTTACTGTTTTCTAGGGGTACTTTAGCAATTTCTTTACTTTTGGATTCCAATTAGGGTTAGGGTTTGTTTTTGGCTTTAAGAATTGTTTTGCTGATTGTTTTTCCGCAGTTTTTAATTAAAAAAGAATTGCCAATTTTTGGCTTACCCAATTTTTGACTACTTTGAAAATTGTTCTTCACTTGATTTAATTTTCAGCTTCTAACTACTTGTGTTGAAGTTTGATTAGAAGGAATTTTAAATCAGGTTTTTTTTTTTCTGTTTCTCGTTTTGCAAGTTTCTAAACAAGAACGAACCCTCAGGTTTTCGTTGAATCTTCGAAAGTTGAGATATCCGAACCTTGTCAAGTCTCTCCAATTTGCTTCCGTCTGCGTCAAGCTCTCATTTTTGCAATTTAATCTGGAATTGTTTGGCCTTTAATAATTTTTCCATTACTATAAATGGTGGTCTATGGGGTCTTTTCCTTTGTTTAGGGGGGTTAGACAAGCAGATCCTCTATCTCCTTTATTATTCGTTGTAGCTACGGAAGTCTTTTCGAGGGGTTTGAATAGGATGTTCTTGGAAGGTAGCTTGGAGAAGTTCAATATCAGGAAACAGGGTCTTCCTTTATCTCACTTGAGCTATGTAGATGATGTGATTAAGAATGTGACAGTGTTTGTTTGAAAAGATATGCCTATTACATACCTCGATTGTCCCCTTTTTCCGGGTAGGGTTAAATGTTCATATTTTCAATCTTTGGTTCAAAAAGTGGTGTCCAGAATCAAGGGCTAGCAAAACAAGCCCCACACTATGGCAAGACGATTGAAACCGACCAAGCATGTACTTAAGTCGATTGTTATGTATATATTTGCTGCAATTGATCCTCCTAGGAGAGTTTTGTATCAATTGGAGCAACATTTTGCGAATTTTCTGTGGGGGGAGCAGTGAATTTGGTTCAAAGAAACATTGGTGTTCAAGGATACAACTCTGTAGACCTATAGATCAAGGGGTCGGGGGCCGCATGATTTTCAAAATTTCATAAAAACTTTCTCCTGCAAGCTTTGGTGGCGTTTTCGAAGTTCAAACTGTTTTTTGTCTTCATATATGAAATTCAAATATAACTATACATTAGATGGCAGTCGACAAGAAGCAGGTTCCTCAACTTGGCATCGTATGATTAAGGTCTCAGAACTTGTTGATCAAAATGTTGGGTTATTGATTGGTGATGGGATTTCTTCATTTTGGAATGAAGATTGGACTTTGTCGGGTAGATTTTGTGATCGGGTTGACAGTATGAGCATGAATTATATCATAATTAGAGATGTTTGGCTTTCAAATGGATGGAATTGGGAGCTCATCCAGTAGCTATTACCATCTCAGTTGTGGCTAGAGTTTCATTCAATCCAAGTTGTTTCGTCAGGCTCGAACAGACATATATAGAAACCTTCAGTTTTTGGTGATTTTGTGTTTGCTACCACCTTGGCTTTGTTTGATGATGGTGTTAATTCAATTGTGGATTAGGAATGGTTTTGGCAAGACTTTATTCCTCCATATTGGAGTTTGGTATTTGGAGATTATTTAAAGGATTTTTACCAACTGATGACAAAATGTGCATGCTTAGTTTCATATGGTAGGTATCTCAATGTCATTGTAGACGGAATTTTGAATCCATTAACCATCTATTTCCGAGTTGTTCAGTGGCTGTTCAAGTTTGGAGTAATATGGTGGATTTTATGGGTGTTCGGCTCGTAGCTCCCAACACTCTAATGGAAATGTTACAGAAATGGCGATAGCTAAAAGATGATATTAATGGGGCTAGTATGTTGGTACTGGTGATAGTGTGTAGAGAATTGTGGAAGGCTTGCAACAAATTTATATTTGAAGATGTCGCTCTGTCTGCTTCTCAAATCTATTGGTCTTCACGCACCTTGCTCCATGAGATTGCAGTAGCTAATGGGTTGGATAAAGTCCAAAAATAGTGTCAAGGAGATAGCTTTCAACAGCCTTTCATAAGACAAAAGTTTATGCCTGTAGTTTGGAAAAACAACGATTTCTTGCATAGGATCGTTTTGAATATGGATGGGGCTTCAAGGGGTAATCCAGGGAAGGCATCAATTCGAGGTATTTTGAGGCTTGGCAATGGTAAATTTATTTTCGGCTTTACACAAGTTATAGGTACTCTTAATAACACAATTACAGAGCTTGAGGCTTTGGCCGAGGGAATTCATATCTGTGCGAATAAAGGTTACCCTCAAGCTATTATACAATGTGATTCACAATCCATTGTATCCATAATTCATTTGGGTCATTCAAATCATTGGCAGCTTCATGTAGTATTGCGCTGGATAAGACTTCTTTTAGCTCAAGGAGATTTTACCATTATTCACATATTATTGGGAGACTAATCAAGTAGCCAATTATTTGGAAAGCTTTGAATTGGATACCAACAGTATGCAACATTTTGACATCTATACCTCTTTACCTCAACTTGCTAAGGGACTTTGCTATCTTAATAAAATAGGACATCCCTCCATTTGTGTGAGATGATAGTTTATTATACTGCTTGCAAGCAGTGAATTTGTGATGCAGTATAAGTAGACGAGCAAGATCAGGATTGTTTAATAATTTTACTTCTTTAATTAGATAGAAATTTATTTTGAAACTTGTTTTATTTTTTTATTGTTTTCTTCCTGATTTTTTTTAATTTCCTAGTCTGATTAGGAAAACAATACTTAGCTTTAGTAGTTTACTTGGATTCTATTTCCTTGTCTGATTAGGAACACAGAACTTCTACTATTATAAATAAGGATGAATGCCTAAAAGTTGGAAAGGAATCTATTATCAATAATATTTCAGCGTTTTTCTCTTTTTCCTTATGATCACAAGGTGTTGTTCTTTCTTTTTCATCCTTTAACTACTTTAGATTGAAGTTTGTTTAGAGGAGAAGAACTCAATTTTCGTTGTCTAAACCTCTGGCAAGTTTAGAAGTTAGATTATCGAAAAGTCTCAAATTTTGACGGATTATCCAAAGTTCGAGTTACTGTTCATCGATTACTATTCCAATACTGTTCATCAGCATTGTTTACTGATTACTGTTCCAGCACTGTTCATCCAAACTAAAAGTTGCAATTTTCTTGAGTTTCTATTATTAGATTTCTTCCAAAATTTCTTATTCCTCGACCCACCACATCCACCTGCGTCAATTTGTCTCCGCCTTCATAGAAGTAATACTCTTCTTGTCCCCTCAGGTTGTTTATTTCTACATTCTTTTTAATAAACTGGTAGGGGTCTACCAAACCTCCCGTCATCACAGACGATGTTTATCCAAAAACAAAAAAAAGGGTAGCAACTACTCCAAAAATACATCTTAATATTCTTGCAAAAGAGGGAAAACAACACTAGAAGAAGGCATGTCAATATCAAAAGAATTAGAATTCAAGGAGTGTTCGTACATAAGTAATAACATAGGTTTATAGATCAAGCAAGCACTCCTCACTTCTCCTTTTTTTTCATAACCACTCACTTACTTTCCACTCTTGTTTTCCTCTTCTCTCTTTTTCCGCTCATCTTCTTTTAACCTCTCTTTTTATTTCTCCTTTTCTCTTGATTTTTCCTCAACCTCCCTGGTCTTTTTCTCACTTTTTCTCTTTTCTTTTCCCTGATAATATTCTCTCATCTTTTCAAGTAATCTTTTTTTACCAATGCAAGCCACATGAGGTTTCAAAGAGTTCAAGTGAACTCTCTTCCCTTCAAATCCAAGAGTGTACTTGTTTTTTTGTCCATCAAATGTGACCTACTATCATATTGCCAAATTCTTCCAAGTAACAAATTGGTAGCTTAAATTGGAACCACATCAATCACTATACTTTCTCATTGGAAATGCTATCCTCACTTGTTTCCCAACCTTGACCTCCGCACTATCATTAAGTCATTTGCAATCCATATTATTTTAGATCATCAATACAAGGAAGCTTCAAGCTATATACCATATATTTGCTAGAAACATTGACACAACTTCCACTATCAACAATAAGACTACATAGATTTCCTTTGATTAAGCATCTAGAATGGAACAAATTCTGCCTTTGTAACTCATTTTCTTCCGTAGTTTCAATGCTAAGGACCATCCTAATTACCATGCTCAATTGGCCTCTAAGAATTAACTTATTAGGATCGCCACCCTCACCATCATCCACTTCACAATCATCAACAATATCTCCATTGTCGTCATGCTCACTATAAGATTCAACAACACCTCTATAAATATGAAAATGCAACGACAACCCTTTCAAGCCTAACCCCATTGAACTTCGGTAGGCGTATCAAGTTTCTTTTACGGTACCTAACTTACTTGACCGAAGGGAGAGTTGCTAAGACGGTGTCTTGTACAAAGATAAGAGAAATTCAGGATTTCAAAACTATAAAATCATAGCTTGCTATATAACTAGAGAAAATAGTCAAGTACATCAAGATCAGAAATATGTCCTTAACAAGATCCCCAAATGTAGATATGAAGTTAACGTCCATTATATACAATCCATTCTGAAATATAACTAAATTCTCAGGTCAAAAGAATCCACCAAATGCTTCATTCTACACGATTCTATTTGCAAAAGTATATCTAAATTTCCAAAGTGATCGAGGACATACAAATCGTCTACCGATTTCCTGGTTTCTTCGCATAGTCTATGAAAAGAAATAAATCGACAAAACTACGTGAGCTAAAAGCTCAAGGATTAATCTTTGCCATGCCAGAGAATAATACAAATATCAAATGCTTATTCAGAGTGGAAAATAAAAGCTCAAAACTTCGAACCGTTAGAGTTTAGAAGAAAACACGTAATTTTGATCAGTTAAGAAAAGATCCAGACAATTCAAAACATTTCATATACATGACCCAGTCATGTCAAACACCTACCTCACTCCATATACATGATCAAGATTTTCTACAGCATTTCTGAGCACAAATAGATGGGATGCTGCCCTAAGTGCCATTGGGGTCACGCAGTGAAACTCCTCACCCAACCAAACCTCCAGGCACAGATATGCGAGTTTTCTTTTTCAGATTTAGCTGAGTCCCTCCCCAAGGCCATCAACCCAACTCTTTCCCAATCCTTCCAGGTGCTCAACACTAACCTACGGGCTACTAATAGATGCTTCAGCTAGGTATTTCTTCATTTTAGGTGAGGTTGGGATCACTAATGAGATTACCATACCTTATTAGTACCTGTTTCCCCTACCTAATAGATTCCATCACCTAGTTTTCATCTCGAAGTCATCTCGGACATGACCCAATTCTATACCAAATTCTCCCATGGAGCATTAATCACTTTCAAAAGGTATGGAATAAATCCTTTCATTTGATTGAACTCTTTTCCAAAAATGAGTTTGACTTATTTGAAATAGGGCTAAGAAGCCCATATAACGTTCGAAGGGTTCAAAACTCGAAAATGGAGACATGCATGATAAAAACTTCCTTGGAGTTGGACTTATAACATTAAATCAGTCATTTTTATTAAAGGTTTCACAATAATCCCAAAGGACTTTTTTCTAAATCTAGTATTTTTTCAAAAGTTTGAGGAGGTTAAGTTTGGAATTTAAAATTCATGCCTTTGAATTATTTATAACATCCTTAAGAATGTTCTTCACAAGATCTTTATAGACATAAAGATTCTTTCATATAAATTTGAAGGCTTGTAGTTAATAAAGTATGGAATTGGATTTCATGAAAATTCCTTTCTAAAATTTAAAATCTATGTATAAGTAGTCTTTTGAAATGTATACCTACATATACATATACGAAAGGTTTGAGAATTTATAAATATATAAGTTATTAAAACTTAAGAAAATGTATCTTAACACTTTCATATAAGATACATTATCAAATTTGAAGTTCATGACATAAATTTGGTTTAAGAAAACTATTTTTATAACTTTGAAGTCATAGTGGACAGCTTTTGTACAAAAATTGTTTCCAATGATCATTTGATCCAATTAGCGTTATCTATGAATATACATATGTCTCAAAGGCTTATAAGAACCATAATTTATAATACAATTCAAAATATAGTAGAGGTTTAAAAATTTTTTGGACAGCTTTGGTCCTTCTCTTAAAGTTTGGTACTTTCAATCCAAAAGAAATTCATAGGTATAGCTATACTAGTCATAGTTCCCAAAGCCCAATCTAGGTTCTTGATGTTGCAGGTGGTTCCATGTTCCGAGTGCCTGCACAAAGGGGATGGTCAAAGAGTAGCAAGTGGATCTCGATACTCCTCCGATGCTTAATTTGGCATACAATGTGAAAGTAATGCAGGAATAATGATGTGGGTAGTAAATGTCACTTACTTGGGGTAGTTGGTATTAACTCCTTATGTAGTTGAGGGACAATGTAGGTCACTCCATGGCGTTCCGTTGTGGAATGTATAATGAACAGTGCCAGACTGATGAATAGCACCGAGGTTCTAGTCTGGTCTAGTTGTTTTTGAGCTTAGGTTTCTGATTCGTTATTAAGTCTCCTAGCTAGTGTGATATATTAAATTAAAGCTCTCGTTACGTAGGTCAACCTTAGTATCTAATTTGTCATTAAATACCCAGTTGTCAATGAAAAAATATGATCAAAGTATTAACTCAATGTGTGGTATACACCATATACCCCTTCGAAAAAGGTCACATGGTGCCAAGTGCTTTTGCCAAAATGGCATATGCCCCTTCAAAAAAATAACAAGTAAACCGAGACCAAGTGCTTTTACCACAATATAGTTGGGGTTCCTTTGTTCTGGACTTGTAGTTGTGGCTACATTTGTAATTCGGTCCCAACAAGGTTGAGTGACATGATAGCTTCATGCAACTGTGGGCTATCCATCGGTTCTCCTAACATATCCATGTGTATTGCTAAATAGTCAAGCGGTTCAGCTGATAGATCCATGTGTATGATTAAGATGGCCTCGACGCTCATGTCAATCGAAAAGGCTAGAACTTTTCATTTTAAAAAAGGTAGGTTACCTTTTCCACCTTCATTTTGTTATTTTTAGCTTTTGACATTTTTTCTTGTGTTCTCTCTCTCCTGTTCTTTGCTTGGCAACGGTAGCAATAGTGAGAATCTTAGAACAAGGGCCTATCCTTTAGTGGTGAATTCTTTGCAATTTTTTTTGCATTTGTTGATTTGGGCTTTTTATACTAGACCTAAAGCCGCATTTTTTGTGCATTTACGTGTCGATTTCTAGGTAAAGTTTCCAGCTTTTGAAATTTTATTTTCATGTTCCTCATCAAATTGATTTCAATGGCTTCAGGTACTTACTTTGATCCTTTCTTTTTGTTTGTTTCTATGTTCCAGGTGTATTTGTTGTGCGGATATGTTGAGTCTCAAACTGTATCGAAAAGGTTTATCTCTAGTGGGATTCCGACGAGGTTAGTGTGGGGGCTAGGAGGTTGATCAATGACCCTAATGCGGAGGTTAGGCATAGCTCTACTATCATGGTTAGCCAACATAATATTGAGCCCAGGGTCAGGGTTTCTGGTACTGGCGTTTCTGCATCTGACGTTAGCGGTGCAGATAAGGATGAATCGATGGCTAGTAAGGCTTTAGCCGAAGCCACCAAGATTGGGGAGTTTAGTGATATGTCCACCTCTAGGGTTGTAAATCGTGTTATCTGGTACAGGATGGGGGACATAAGTATAGTTTTTTCCTTGTGTGATGAGAGTGACAATAGTCTAGCTAACGAGTACTGGAGCCCAATACAAGTGTGGGCAGCTGCTCACACCGATACCTTAGTGTTAAGGTGTAAGGAGGCGGTGAATCCAGTTATGGCTTAATATCTTAAGACAGTTAATAACTTTAGGGATAAAGACGAGCTTCTACAGGAATATGGAATTCCTACCGAACTTGAGATTGAGGTTCCAAGGAAGAAGGGTAAGATTCACCTACACCCTCCTGGTTGTGTTACTTGCTTTGCTACTCAATTTAGGGCAAGGTTGAGGTTTCCGCTTCACCCTTTATTTGTTGATATCTTAAAATTTTCTAAGATTCAATTAGGTTAGCTAAGTCCCTAATTTTGTTTGGTAGGGTTTGTGGTGCGACCCATAGTTTAGAATTATGTAGGGCGCTTTTTTCAATTGGCTAGATTCAAAAGACCCCCGAAGATAGGGTTTTTTTTAATACAATCGGGCTTCGGGGTACTCCCAGATTAATAGAATGTCCTAGTTCCATTCATGAATGGAAGATAAAGTTTTGTCATTTAAGGCATTTTACTTTCGAGAAGATATTGTTTCCATGGGGCACCCTTAAGTCTCTAAATAATAATTTGCTCATTCAAACGAATAGCTATGATACTGAAACGAGCAAGATTGCTCAATTTGGGTTTGAGGCAAAGGTGGGAGAACACTAGAGCTCGGATTTGCAGAGGTTTGGTGGGATCAAAGATCGGACCGATTTTAATATAGTGGCTTTAATTATGTGTTCCTATTATTTTTTGATTGTGTATCCTATTATTTTTTTCTAGGTGTTGGAATTGAACCTGATGTGTTTTGCTGTATTGTAGGAAAATCTTTCGCAATGAGTATGGGCGCTTCACTGGCAAAGGTTGGTAAGCCAAAGAAAGCTATTCCAGGTAAGATTTCTACTTACAAGATAGTGATAGAAGTCTCTGTAAACAAATCTTATAGCTTTGTTACGGGCATGCATGACTTATTTTATGTTCCGAACCAATTTGCAGAAAAGGATGATGCGGCGAAAAAGGCCACATCCAAAGCGTGGGGGAGCAAGGCCAGAGGGTCCAAGACTGCAATTCAAAAGAAGTGTCCTACAAGACAGTCCAAAACAGAGAAGAGGCAGCTTCCACCAAAGCCCACACAAAAGATCGGACTGCCAAAGACCCCTGGACCTGAGGGCTTAGTGATTCCCACTGTGGGTGATAGCACCCTTAAGAGGAAGTGGAATCACTTGGAAGAAGAAAGGCTAAAAAGGAAGAAAAGGGTACAAGGTGCTCCGAGTGAGATGGAGGCCTTGGAGTCGATGAATAAAGATAAGGGGACAATCTATGTTCCGGGATGGAAATTCCGGGAAAATGACCAGATGTTTAGCATCACCAAGGTTCAAGAGGTCTTCCGAAACATTTTGCGTCCTAAAGAACAAGCTCACGTGTGGACTTTACTAATGGAGGATGTGAAACGCAATGTGTTACTCTGCAATTTCTAAGTAATCCAGTTTTGTTTCCACTTCCTTTACCATATTTTACTCTTTTTAGTTGCAATCTTTCTTCTTTTTTTTTTTTTTGTTTACAGCCCACAATGTTTAACTTTAAATTGTATCAACGGACTGAGGACCTGGAAGTCCAATGTGATGCATTGGCTTCGAAAAAAAGAGATGCGGAAGACAGAGTTGCCACCGCTGAGGAGAAGGTGTCCAAAGCCGAAAAAGAGATAAAGGCTTTGGAGGATGAGGTTGCGGTTAAGGGCTAAGGGTATAGAGATCTAGCAACTGGAGCTCAAAAATAAGGAACTTACTGAGAAGTTAGCTACTGGAACAAAGGAGACCATTCAAAAGTTCTTATGTGTTTCCACTCTCCTTTGAGACCCCGAAAAATGGACAAATTCCCTTTCTTAGGAACATAGAGAAGATTCGTCACTATAAAAAGGATAATGGTAACCCCAAACTACTTCATTTATGAGTTTCAAAGTAATAGAAATACATGTCCTACCGAGATAGAATTTGTAAACAGAGACAAAATATAGGACGGGTGCCAACAGTTCATCACGTAAGAAGGGACTCACCGCTGGATGCCTTGAAAAGGTGGTATGAGGATAGGGAGGGCGACCTGAACCCCTTCCATGAAGTTAGAAGTATTAGGAGACTTCTTCAAACATCAGAAGTTCCGAAACATGTGGTCAAGGTTGTCCTTCACCATGGTGAAAGGGGCTATAGAGACGGTGATGAACGATTTGAAAGAAAAGGAGATATTGTATGAGCCATCCGCCCATATTAGTGCCATTCTGGACAAACCATCCAAATATCCTCTGCCTTGGAATGCAGGCTTCAAAATTCTGGACATGTGTCGCACCTTTCCCTCATCCGAACAGGTCTCTGATGATGAGGAGGAATCTCTCGCTATGGGTGCAATCGAGGGAACTGGGGTTGCGTTTGATCCCTCCAGTTTCTTAACTTCGAAGGCAACCCTAAATCTAGTAGTATCAGCCCAACTTTCACCAACTTTGAAAATTCCAAATTCGGTTTAGTTTGAGGAGGATATGGTCTTGTTTCCTTTTGATGGTGTAATGCACTAGTTAGTTAGTTTTAGTTTTTATATTTCTATATATATATATATACATACGGGATTTTTGTAAGATCTTGTTAATATATATTGAATGATAAATTTTATTCTATTTAATTTCGTTTTGACTATTTTCTTGGCATTAAGGAAATTAATTAAAGGGTATTTTTCGTTTATTAATTTCTTTTCATCGTGAACCAAACCATTACTAGTATATCAATTTGCAACGTGGAAGGAAGTTTTTTTAAGAAATCAACTGGTATTCATAGTAATACCCTGCAGCATGTATTGTTTTCACTGTTCCATCTGACGAGAAATTTAATAGTTTTATTTAAGCCGTCCGACCAAGACCGGTCCCAACAGTAATAGTTTACTGCAAATCTTAATTTCTATTTATTATTCCTTTATCTTATCAGTTCTATTGTTTTAATAATCAACTAGTTTTTTTTGTAAATTTCTATTTCAGGGACTGTTTATAATATACTTTTTATTTTAATTCATATAAATATAAGTCTGTATACTTCCATAAAAACAATGTCATTCTTACTTTAATTGTTTGTTTCAGTTCGGATTTGTTTAATTGAATGAATTTTCGATAAAATATCAACTTCCGAAAACATTTAGTTTAAGGTTCAAATTTCATATAAATTAGTAAAGGGGAACATGTTTCACTATTTTATCTAAATCCCATTGAGTATGGTTCGAAAGCTCACCAAACTTTGTCTGTCTAACCTATCTAGCAGGATAAACAGCTAGACCTGAATTTAATAATCTGACCAATAAGTTTCTATATTTACTTGAGCCTACCTCAGTCCGTAAATATTTTCTGATTCTGATAAAGTTCTATATATTTGATATCTTTTGAATTGCTATGAAATGTTTTGCACATATGATACATTTGGGTTATTTTGAATAATAAAGTTTTCTATTGTATTTTTTGAATAGCATTGAATTGGGTTTTTAGTAAGTCTTTATTTTAAATTAGGAGTTTCCTAATACTCATTGAGCTTTGTGGCTCATGTAGTTTTTTTTTTTAATTCTCTGATGACGAGCATTGTGAAGGATAGAGATATTACTAATTGTAATATTGACTTTAGTATTTTGAAGGAAATATTTATTCATGGTTATGCATATTTTTAAGGTAATTATTTGGACAAAATTATTTAATCATTTGGATTTGAATTTCTAATATATAGACTTACAGTTCATGAGGACAATCTTAAGAATTTTGCTATATCATGCTTTCATATTTGATTTTCGGATCCTAAGTCTGACTCGGATTCGGGCCGTGACAGGGACTTTCCCACGGGAACATACTCCCTTTCGGAAATGGTGGAACCTCAGGTTGTCCCTTATAAGTCTCTCCCTGCCTGTAACCTCATATGCTCCACACATAAATGAGTGGCAGTCCTCACATGTCCTTAGGTTTTTCATAATTCTTATTGCACTGCCAGCAATTGTAGTTAGCAGCACATATGCCAAAGCTAGCTTTTCACTATGAGCCATAAGAATTCGCTTCTTGTCCTCATCACTAACATCATAAGGAGCATTACCAACATCATAAACTAGCCTTGGAGCCTTAGTTTACGAAGGTCCTGTAATGCCTCCGTAATCTCTGCAGACACAGGATGAGTTACATCATCTGCATAGAACTCATGAATAACGCCTTGCTCCTGTTCAACCATGCCACGCGCAGGATCTTTAGTCAAACCAATCATTCTTATTAACTTTCTTATTCATGAAACATCTTTCCACCTTCCTGCAGAAGCATATATAATGGAGAGCAACACAAAATTCCCAACGTGATTAGGTTCAAGCTGAAATAGATGTGCAGCTGCAATTTCAGCAATATCAGGACTAACATGAATGCAACAAGCGACAAGCAAGGCTCCCCAAACACCACCATGGGACTTCACAGGCATAGTTTCAATAAGCTCCAGTGCTTCTTCAAATTGCCCGGCCTTCCCTAGGAGATCAACCATACAAGCATGATGATCCTCAGAAGGTATACAACAGTATTGTGTCTCCATCATTCCAAAGATTTGTTGGCTTTGTACTGGTAAGCCTGCATAACTACCTGCAGTAAGAACCCTAAGAAATGTCACTGCATTAGGCTTCACCTCTGTCTTGAGCTGTCCTCAAACAAGGGGATTGCTTCTTTTGCACAACCATGAATTGCAAACCCAAGAACACATTTCTAATCCTCATAGACATAAAAACATTATATCCTTCCTCAACACTCCCACACTTTTGAGTACATATCAATCAAAGCCGATCCAACCACAACATTATCTGTAGGGCCAGATCCCAACCTTTCAGTCACATTGTGTATCCAACTTGCGTACTTTGCAGCACCCAATTGTGCACATGCAGAAATACCACCAGATAATATGACTTTATCTGTGTCAACCCCCATATTCTGCATTTTCTGGAAATATTCCAATGCCTCCTTGGATGAGCATTCTGAGCAAAACCCATTACGATGGCAGTCCAAGCCACCATATCTTTCAGAGGCGGACTATCAAACAAGTCAACTGCAGCCAACATGTTCCCATTCTTGGCATACGCCACAATCAATGCTGTACATGAAATTACATCCCTTTCAGGCATTTCATCAAACACTTACCTTCGATAGTCTAACCACAACCCGCATATAACATTCATATCTATCAAAGTATTCCCCACAAATATATCTTGATTGAACCCGCCAATTTTCACAGTGTTCATGAAATTGCCTACCTAGATCAACATTAATTCGGAGCTACAACCTTCACAGAATGCAGTGAGAGTAAATGAAATAGGGCTAATATCATCCCTCCACATTTCACCATATAAGGACACAGACTTTTCAAAAGATTCCTGGATTAAAATACCCACGGATTAAGGCAGTGTAAAGGAAAGGGTTCGGCAAATGGACTTGAGAAAATATAAACCAGGGATAAGTGTCCATGGGAACATTGAACTTTGTGAGCATACGGGCTCAAGGCCTTTCCTGATAATCTGAGCATGTACTTGCTTCAATTGAAGGACACTCACGCAAGAATCAAAAGTCGAATTCAGCTACTTTTCTAAAAGCTTTATTTCTTGTATCTGAGAGAACGGAATGAAAGGCTCGTGTAGCTCACCCTTGCTTCTGAGATATTTGGTTATGGGAATTGAAAACGGCCTCGTAGCTTTATTTAGCTCCTTTAAATGTGAAAACATTACACAAACAATGAAACCCACTTCTTTGAGTTCTTCTGCCTCCTGGAATAGCAACGAAGGAGGAGAGAGGAGAGAAAATTACGATTTGATATTGGCGCCTGTGGTGGTAAGTTGGATCTAAATGGAGGGCATTATAGTCATTAAAACTGACTACAAAAATAAAATTTCGTGTCGTTTCAAAGCCTTTCAAGATAGCTTCATTTTGTCTGATTGCTTTCGTGATCTATTCTGATGTTTCACAAGTTCTTGAAAAATTTTATCATTCCTTTCCTCAGCCCCTTGTGAGGTTCCTCCGTTGTTCTCTTTGATTGCGGTGCATTTTTCATATGCGGACTTTAAGATTCTTGCACAGGAAATATAATGCACTAAACGTGTTCGTTGAAATGCTGTAAAGAGTTGTTTAAGGTCTTGTTTCGCTCTCGCATTTTGTTCGATGAAGTGTTTAGATGCGCAACTGATTTATATATATATATATATATATTCATTCTGTTGTGTACATCGTAGTACTTATATATATATATATATATAAAAGAATTCTATTACGTGCATAGTGGGATGATATCGTTTCATTTGAGATGTACAGAATAAAAAAACTTAATTCTATTACGTGCATAATGGAACGATGTCGTTTCATTTGAGATATACATAATAGAAAAACTGTATGTATATATATAATATAAAATTTAAATGATTGCAATTCTTTGACACTTTATCTGAACTCGTCTAAAATTGAATGTCTTATTTCAAAAAATAGCATTTCCAATCAAACATTTTTTTCTTGTGCAAGTTATAAAGGGTTACTCACAATTCTAGGAGGGAGCATTATATAAATATATATATTTGTTTGATGCGTTACAGCCTGATTTATAAGATTTCTGTAATCTAATACTTGCGCAAGAGGTTGAGCACTTGGTTGCTTCTGGAATTGAGTAGAAATGGGAGCTATGCTTAGTATAATTATGCAAATTCAGAACTCTGTTGGATTCAGTGTTTTACAGGATCTGTTGTTACATGTTTCAAAAAACTGATGAAAGTTTCTCATTGCAGCTGAGACTGAGCATCTTTTCCCAGAGAAATCTGATCTTCTGAAACCAAAAGCAGCCAATTCAAACAGAATAGCATCATTCTCTTTTGGCCAAAGAGATGTTTGCCACCGCAATTAGGTATCTAGCTAAGAAACCAAAGCCAAAGATGAAGCCAATAGAACTGAATACACCACCAGAGCAGACACAGACTATCACCGGGGCTATCTTTGACATCCTTAAAGAGCATGGTCCTCTCACAGTTGCAGAAACCTGGGAACATGTTCAGGTTATGAACAGAACTTATTGAGGAATTTAAACCATTCTATGAATACAAAACTTTTCAAGTTTACCTATGTATGAATAGAAGATTGTCTGTTAACAGATTTTCACTGCATACGAACAGGAAGTTGGATTGAGAGGACTAACCAGCAAGAGGCATATGAAAATAGTATTACGGTGGATGAGGGAAAGGCAGAAGCTGAGGGTCATATGCAACCATGTTGCACACCAAAAACAGTTTTTGTATACTACATGGTTCACAAAACCAAACATCAAGCAGGTTAGGCCTGGGAATGCAGCATCAAAGCGGCCAAAGGAGTAGTGGAATAGCTGCAGATAAAAAGGGCTTGGCAGGTGAGGGGTTAAATTGGCATAGAATGTGATAGTGGTAGCAGCAGTACCGTGATATAAAAATGTTATACTGAAAACAGAGTTCATCGTGTTTGGACTTTAATCTACCAAAACATGATTTAGTATTTCAAATCATGAAATGTGCAAATATATTTATCGTATGCAACTCTTTTTTCTTGTTAAATTAAACTAAACCCAATATAATATATTGATGACATGTTTATAATAATGCTGTCAAATTGTCCAATCTCCATAAAGAATATTCACCATTTGTATGCGAAAACGTTCACATTCTGCCAATTATAAAGAGCGGCTTGGCTTAATTAACGGAAACAATCTAAAATTGCTACCACTCACATTCCCTACTCAACAGAAAAAGGAATCTTGGGGGCTTCCATAACATGACATTCAATTCAACAGACTTGCATCCCTAGGCATGTAGGCAGAACATCATCTACCGATGCACAGCTCAAACTGATGATATATCTAAGCTATAATTGTTACTTACAAACAGTAATCAGCAAAAGGTTCACTACTGCTGCTTTTGGTTTTGCTTCACATTTTTAAGCACGTCCTTCAGAACTGCAGCAATTCTCTTTTCCATGTGGCTTTCTAAAAACATTTCTCTTACCCTCTCATAACCTTTCTTTCCCATTGTAAGTCTCCTCTGGACATGAGTGGCAAGTTTAACCATATTTTTGGCAAGAGGGGTGACACCTTGTTTCCCCACTGGATGTACTAGCCCAGTTGACCCGTTGACAATGATTTCTCTAGTGCCACCGGCAGCTGTTCCCTGAAAACTCATGCCACGAAGTAGTGAGAAAAGTGGGCATCTTCTGAACAAACAAATGCTAGATATCTTTCTTTATTATTATTGTCCTGATGTTTCAGTAAACTAAAAAGATGTGGTGCATTACCAGTACAGGCAACTGAAATGCCATTGCTTCAATGGTTATCCTCCCAAAACACTCACCTCGATTCTACATGGAGGAGAAATACTAAATACATCAAAAAGCCTATTCAAAATAAACCAGTGATCACAAGGAAAGGATGTCACCAACAATTTGTGTGACGACATTGAACCATTCAGGAAGAATTTGAAAATTTGGAAGTAACAAATCAGCTAGTTAATTCCACAGCATCCATGAAATGCATGATCAAAGATTCAAAATCCATTGAGTGCACCTTTCAAAGACAAATAGAAATCAAATTTAAAATCCAGTAGCACCTGTCTAGGAAAAACAAGTCTCAAACGTTTGAAGAAAAGAGACAGTCAAATGCAAAATGCTCCACTAATTCCTGGATTTTGTCTAACATATGAATTATATATGGTACATACAGAATACATTCAAAATTCAAGATTATGCAAAAACTTTACTACATATTAATATTAAGGTATGGCAATTACATGTCAGACCTATTTGGAAATAATGTTCAACCAAGACTGATACTAAAAATAACTGTAAAGTCAAGTATAAAATCATAAGGTTATGCAGATATTAACAAATTCTTGTTGCTTGTACTTTTCTTGTTACTTATGAATACTATTCTTAGATACCCTTTTTTTCTCGAGAAAGTAAACTTGAGACTTTAAGAGGACAAGAAGATCGAAACCACAACACACATGTTGAAGGAATATAATTCCAATAAACATGTAGCAAAAGTTAAACTACCATAGATGGAAATGAAAAGAATATTTACCTGGGAATTCTGGACAAGGACATCAATTGCAGCTAGATAAGGGGCTACTGCCAAAGTCTTGTTCACAAAATGAACATAAGCCTCAATTTTTTTTGATCGAACAAAGGACCTTAGCTCAGTCTCAAATTTGCTCTGAGCAGTTAGGTCACTCCCTACAACTGCAGCATGTATAGGTGGAACTTGTAGCTTCTGTTGCTCAATGATTTGCAGGCTCTCATAAAAGGAGTGCAAAAATAAATCCTGTCCCTTTCCACGAGAGACACCTTCAAGCCATCAAACTAGTGAAGAAAGAGAGGCATAAATATAAAAGACAAACGTATTTAAGGACTATATAGTATAACTACCATGAGATTTGTTTTTCTACATTTTGGAATTAAAGAGTAGTTCATCAAACTACCCAGTCCACAGGTGAAACAAAGCCATCAGTTCAAAGAATTGTGGCATAATAGAAGGTAAGACAATGATTGACCACAACATATAGAATTCATACTGTTTATTATGGCAAAGAGTATATCTTCATTTTGAACCCCAAGAGATTCACGAACATGCTCCCGCAAAACCCTTTTTGCAACACTATCCTCAGCAACTTCCATAAGTTCCTTGCTATTCCCAAGATGAACAACATAGGTTTTTGGCATTTTGATCCTGAAAGAAATAGAAAAGGATGTCAACAAGCTAGCTAGACTATCAAAATTAACCTACTTTACCCATGAAAAACCTAGATAACATTTTAGTACCAAATAATACATTGTGCAGGAGATTTAATTAAGCTTCACAATAAATCCACCTCTGGAATGAAAAGGTTTAGCTACAGCAAATACATTGGACAAGATCAGGAGAAAAGGTGCTCCTCTTCCGTAAAATTGAGTGGCTCTTTTTATGTATTTGACTATTTCCTACCACTGTCATCATGAGGGAAGCTAATTTTTCACTTCAGTCTCCTTCTAATGCTTCTAGGCATAGAAAGATAGTCAAATAAAGAGTAAACCCAAAATATCTATAATCATACAGTCCAAACAATGTTTCTGAGCAATAGCGCAAATGATATTGCCATCATCATCATTCTGAATGGGATCAAATTCGGTATGATCAAAATAGCAAAAGAAGCTTTACTAGAAGAGTAACCTTCTACTAGCAAGGTGGCAACTGTGTATAAGTAAAGTTTAACCACAAGCTAACACATCTCTAAATCAAAATTAGACTAGTAGGGTTATTCACAAGAAAAGAGTTTTTAACTTCAGATAACTTAGTTATATTGAGTCTGGGAGTTCGTTTGGCAGTAACTGATATGCTCAGAAGTCAGCACCAATCTCAACTGTGTAAAATACCAAGCAAAGATGAACATTGCATTCCAAATGCCAGGATCAAAATTCCCATGGAGAATGTTATGCATTACAGGTTAAACTCATGATAAGTATAATAAGATTGATTTGTACCTTAATCGCTCTTGTGTCCTATTTTTCCAGTATTCAGCTGTGACATGTGAATCAATCATTGCACCAGCAACCGAAGGCAGGTGTTTTACATAGTCCAAACTGAAATAATGACCTCGCATTTCATGAATCCACCACAAAATTTTTGGAAGAACATGAGGAACATTTTCCTTGAGAACAGCATCCAACCACTTTCCAGCAACAGCAGTGTTCAAGATGACCAAATCAGCTTTTAATGCCGAACTAACAGCTTCTTGACCCTTTGCTGAAATAACCTGGAATGTAGAATAAAAAGGTCATGATTCCATAAGAAAAATCCTTGAACCATGTGAAATATTAATTGACCCGTTGTTTGTTTGATGGACAACACTCATTGAGTATTATTGCCAAAGCGAAATTGGCCTAAACTGTCAAATTTGTTATAGACAATTTTTGTAGAACTCCATCACCATATATAGATGCATGTAAATTGAACTTGCTGGGAGTATATTATGTCTGGAGGCCTTAGATTAAGGAAAATTACAGAATGTGGTTTGCTATGCAAAAACTCTGAAGGCAAAATGTGACAATACACTTCACAACCTGCACTCCTCGGTCCAACATTTTGTGCTCTAAACTGTATATCACACTGTCTGTTCCTGATGGCTTCTGGTTTGTAATCCAAAGAACTTCAGCACCAACCCCTCTCAACAGAAAAGCCAGTTCCATCAATAACAATGGTCCGCCTACAAGTGAATCTGAGAAGTCACATCACAGAGAGAGGGAGTGGAAATTGAGGAAAAATTTTCTAGACAAGCATATTAAACAGGTTCCATAATTTATAATTTACAAGTTTCAAAATAAAACCATTTAAAGCTTGACAAAGGACACCATGGACCCAAGCTTCAAGCATATTAGATAAGAGGCTGAGAAGGAAGCTTCTGGTACCAGTCTTCTCCAATCTTGAAACGATACTAGCTAATAAAAGTGCCAAATTCTAAAACACCCAAAATAAATTTATAAAGGTGTACCAGTCTTCTCCAATCTTGAAACGATACTAGCTAATAAAAGTGCCAAATTCTGAAACACCCAAAATAAATTTATAAAGGTACCTATTCTCCATCCTTTCATTCTCAAAGTTCATATGAACCACAGAAAATTGAGAGGGAAAGCAGAGAAAGTAAATCTACCGTGCTTGCATTAGAGCCAAGAAATTCCCAATACACTCTAGTCACCGCAGTAATCAACAATCAATTTCTCCACTTAATTTACAATAATGTCGAACGTAGTAACAGAAGAAAAGCACAAACAAGAAGTCTTACTTTTTTCCCCTAAAATAGCAACAGAAAAGGGAGATAGCAAGCTACCAGAAAGAGATAACTCATGGGAGACAAGAAGCACGAGCTTAGACTTCATGAAAATAAGAGGGCTAGGAGAGGGAGTGGACACAACCGGAGCTCGCGGAGGCGATGAAGTCGAAGTGAACCTCGTCTCAGAAACCCTTTCCCCGTGGCAATCACAAGAGGTGGAATCTATGGCAGTTCTAATCAGAAAGGCAAGAGAAACTATCACCAATAGCAATAACACCATCATCCAACGTTTCCGTACCAAAGCCAAAGCCAAAGCCAAAGTGGGTGAGGACGATGCATGTTTCGCCATCTCCACCGCAATTACTGCTGCAACTAGCTATGCTTTTAGCGTTCAAGCAAAATGGAAGCCGCATCCATCTCACGTTTCTATGCATTCTACGATTTGGCCACTCTCTATAGAATGGCTAATGGGAAACATCTGTCGCTTCGAAAGAAGAAAAGGGTTCCTGGGGGTTCTAGTCTGGTTTTCTTGATACCGGTTGGGAACAGTAACAGACGATGCAGCGTTAATCGAGATAAATTATTTCGATTTTTTTTCTTTGATTTCGTGTTAAGGTTTTTTCAGCTCCAAGAATCATCGCAAACTTCGATCATCGGTCCCAAATTTACCTGTTTTCTTGAATCTTGACTTTATTAAGAGAAGGTTTCAGACTAGTTACTTAAAAAAGCCCTCCCTTCAAAGTGCAACATGTTCTTCTTTTCCTTTAAAATAATTTACATTGAAATGCTACATGTACACGCTGTCTTTTTTTCTTTTTTCTTTTTTTTCTTGAAAATTTTGTCTAATGCTTTTGATTGAAAGTGCAAGTGAAGAAAAAAATATCTAAAGAAAAATCATCATAAAAATTTCAAGGAAAATTAGTCAAATTCGTCTTTAAAATTAATTAATTCCCAAATATATTCAAATTAGTTGACCCAATTTCAATTTTATTTACTTTCTATAAACATTTCATTTATATCCAAATAGGTTGACCCAATTTCACCCTATACCCAAATTGACTTTTTAACATTTTTGGGTAATAAAAATTAAACTGAAAATGAAAAATTACATCCTTACCATTCGTTTTTCAATACTCAAATCGAGATCCAAGATGCAACTTTTCATCTTATTCTTGATTTTATATGCAATTGTCCACTATTTCTCGAAATCTGGATAACCATAATAATTCATCGGATAACTCAACTTACTTTCATTTTATTTCCACACCAAACCGAGAAGCGGCCCTCACTTTCATTTTCCTCCTTTCTTCCATACTCATTTTCTTTTCCCTTCTTCCACTTTTCTTCACTCCCTCGCTCACTGACGCAAAGCTTCACTCCCTCACCGACGCAGCTCTTCCTTCACTTCCCAGTAGGTTTTCTTCACTTGAACCTTGATTTTGTGTGTTATTTAACTTCGATTTTATAGTTTGTTGAAAGCATGGATTAACTGTATTGTATTGTGCATGGGCTTTCAATATTCGGTCTCGAATAGTTGAAATTTTGTCTCGAATGATTTAATTTGGGTGTTGAAAGGTTGAATTCTCTCGGTCGTCTCGAATTTGGTCATGGGTCTCAAATGGATGGTGCATGGGTTTTGGATATTAGGTCTCGAATTGTTGAATTTGTATCTCGAATGGTTTAATTTGGTTGTCAAATTGTTAAATTTGTAAGGTTTCGAAATTGGATTGTATTGTCTCAAAATTGGCTTGTCTTGAAATTGTCTTATTGTCTCAAAATTAGATTGTC
The DNA here is from genome assembly GCA_028571225.1 of Parsonsia alboflavescens. Classification (NCBI taxonomy): domain Eukaryota; kingdom Viridiplantae; phylum Streptophyta; class Magnoliopsida; order Gentianales; family Apocynaceae; genus Parsonsia; species Parsonsia alboflavescens. The sequence goes on along the minus strand of JAOXNR010000001.1, from coordinate 19,305,071 downwards.
TTGAAATTGTCTTATTGTCTCGAAATTGGTTTTCCGGGTCTCAAATTGTTGAATTTGTGTCTCGAATAGTTTAATTTATGTGTGGAATTTTTAAATTTGTATAGTCTCGAAATTGTTTTCTCGGGTCTCGAATGATAAATTTTGTCTCGAAATTTACGATGGTCTCGAATGACTTTTTGTTGGTCTATAATTTATTGTCACGGTTTTCGAATGGATTGTGTTGGGTCTCGAATTGGTTTAATTTTGTAGGGTCTCGAAATTGGATGGTATGGTCCCGAAATTGGCTTCCCCGGTTTCGAAATTGTCTCTAGGGTCTCGAATGGAATTTTTTTGTCTCGAAATTTACTATGTCTCGAATGGCTTTTCTTTGGTCTAGAATTTGTTATCACGGGTCTCGAATGGATTGTGTTGGGTTTGGAATTGGTATAAGTTGGTCTCGGGTCTACAATGACTTGATTGTTGTCCAGAATGATTGAATTGGATCTAAAATTGTTTAATTTTGGTCTCGAGTGGGCTAATTTTTGTCTCGAATGGTATACATTGTGTGTATATCCTATTTATATTGTGTCTGGAAATTGTACATTGTGTCTGGAATTGTCTACATTATGTCTTGAAATATTTATAGGTTGTGTATGGAAAAAATATTATTTATTAATTAATAATAATTAGAATATTATTAATTAATTTGAAAGTGATAATTAATTTTTTCAATGTAATAATAAATGACATTAGGCTGTAGATATATGGATCTAGCGTAGCATGCCTTTGAGCTCCAACACGATCCTGCCGTACCTGACGAGAGCACACTTAGCTCATGGGCTAAGTATTCGATGGTTACACATACCGTGGACCTGTTACGACACCATGGGGCATTACAACGTTTTTGGATGAGCCCCTTTGAATACATGATGGATCTTCTCTATCATCGTGGAGCGTACTATGCCCAGGCTGCCCAGCATATATTGAGACGAGAGGTAATTTTGGAGCGTGCCCCGGCCCGATGAGATGTGGTTTTTCATCGGAGGCCAGTTACACCGTTCGGGCCTCCAAGAGTACGCGTTTCTCACCGGTCTACATTTTGGGGTAGTAGACCAACATATTATTGATTGGTCACCGACAGCGAGTTCTACCATGGCTCGATTGATTGGGATCAATCCAGCTACTCCAAATGTGGTCTTGATGAGGTGGGAGGCCATGGCCGTGCGCCAGTTGTCTATCGATGATGCCCTCAGACTGGCATACGTCATCATCATAGGTCACTGGACACTCACCCAAGAGCCAACTGTAGTCATCCAATTTTACGTATGGAGGATATTAGATGATTTTAAGGCTGCAGAGTCATTCCCATGCGGAACAATCGGGTGGAGCCACATGGTGCACTCTTATAGACAGACCATCTCCGAGGACGTCTTGAAGAGACATTTGTACCGGAACCCTTGGCTGTTGCTGGTAAATTTTCATATTATTAATTAAATTTGTATATCAATGGTGTTTTTTAGACTTTCTAAATACTAAATTGAAATTTGTTTAA
>JAOXNR010000001.1:19285622-19296840 GCA_028571225.1 Parsonsia alboflavescens | reverse complement strand
TAAATATATATATATATATATATATATATATATATATATATATATATATATTTTTGACCAAATCAAGACGCACATGGAGTTCTAAGTAATTCTTCTTTAAGCTAATCTTGACCCATATGATCAATAATTTGCTTCTCAGTTTTGATGTATTTCTCACACGACCAAGTGAGCTTATCTACTTGTTTTAGATTGCCTGATAGTTAAAAATCATAAATCGAGAAATAGAATACTTAGTGTTAATGATTCATAAAACAAAAACAAGCTTACTGTGCACAGGGGAAAAAAAAAAAAAAGGAAGAATATTCTGTTTCATCATGTGGCTCCGTAATATTACACTCAAAAAATGATCTTTCACTTTCTTTGTGGGATCTCACGTTTTAGAAGTCAATTAATAAGTTAGCAATCTGGATTGCAATAATTTAAAAAGCCGTGAAAGTATGTTAGCATCAATTATGCCTAACAAACCAAAGTTGCTTCGTTACTTCTATGGCAAAAAAGATATGTAAACGACAAGAAGTCCAACCAGCTCCACACTCTGCTCTCCTCTCCTTGTTTATTTCATTTTTATCTCTAAAAATCCTGCCTATAAATACCACTGATTCATCTAGACTTCTGGTGATAACAAACTCCAAAAGTACCTGAGCTCAGTAGCCAATCGTCTTTGTATTGCTCCCATCACAAGAGAAATCACCATGTCCATGATGAACTTGTTCTTGCAATTGCTTCCGGCTCTCCTAATTGCCTTTGCACCACTTTGCCTGTGCTCTAAGACCAGTGGTGGTGGTGGCTACCTATACCCTCAGTTCTATGATCGATCATGCCCGAGAGCAGGAGAAATTGTCAAGTCCATTGTTGCAAAGGCTGTTGCTAAAGAAGCCCGCATGGCTGCTTCCTTGGTCAGGCTCCATTTCCATGACTGCTTTGTCAAGGTTAGAACTCATCATTTACCTACGTTATCATTAATCAATTAAAGTTAATAGTCCATTTACCTTGCTATGAATTGAACTTGGGACAGGGCTGTGATGCATCTATTCTCCTAGACAGCACCGGGAGCATAGCCACTGAAAAAAACTCAAATCCAAACAGGAATTCAGCTCGTGGGTTCCAAGTAATCGATGAAATTAAGTCCGCATTGGAGAAAGAATGTCCCCATACCGTCTCTTGTGCTGATATCATGGCTCTTGCCGCTAGAGATTCTACCGTTTTGGTAAGTACCATGCATTAATTAATAAATAGTTACATGGTAAATTAATAAAATTCAAAATTATAATATATTATGCAAGACTGGCGGACCGAGCTGGGAGGTTCCACTGGGAAGAAGAGACTCCAAAGGTGCCAGTTTAAGTGGCTCCAATAACAACATTCCTGCTCCAAACAATACATTCCAGACTATCCTCACTAAGTTCAAGCTTCAGGGGCTGAACATTGTTGATCTGGTTGCTTTATCTGGTAACAATTAATACATTTTTACTCGAATTTTATATTATAAAAAGAAAAGAAAATAAATTTTCCATTTCCGACCGACCAACCAAACAAGATGGAATTACCTGCGCAGGGAGTCACACAATTGGGAAATCAAGATGCACCAGCTTCAGGCAGAGGCTCTACAACCAGACGGGAAATGGAGTAGCTGACTTCACCTTGGATCAGACATATGCAGCACAATTACGCAAGGGATGCCCCAGATCCGGTGGAGACCAAAACCTCTTCTTCTTGGACTTTGTCTCCCCAACAAAATTTGACAATAGCTATTTCAAGAACTTGCTGGCTTTCAAGGGCCTGTTGAATTCTGATCAGGTTCTCGTGACCAAGAATGCCCAATCTCTGGAGCTGGTCAAAGAATATGCCCAGAACGTTGACCTCTTCTTTGAGCAGTTTGCCAAGTCCATGGTAAAGATGGGAAACATTTCACCCTTGACAGGTTCCAGCAGGGGAGAGATCAGGAAGAACTGCAGGAAGATCAATTCTAATAATTAAGACCCCACAAGCTGCTCCGCAAGAGATCATGCATCCTTAATCTGAATCCCGTATCTTTTTATATTCCCATTTTTCTGACTTGGTTTGCCAAAATTTCAATTCTTTAAGGCTTGTAATTCTATTATGATTAATGAACTTTTGGCAAAATTCTGTTGTTGTCATGACAAAGTTTATCAAAATATGAAACCTTCTGCATTTCTTTCTGAGGAGGAGCTTGCTTGATAGTATACATATACTACTAAATTTGAAATGATGGGCAAGAGATCTAGCTCGCCACTTCATGTTAAACGGTCATAAAATATTTTCTAAATGAACTTCAATTTCCTGCAATGGCCACAATTTCTTAATACTTCTACATTTTTCTATAATCTATAGGCCAAGAATCTTCTTTACTGGATCCGGTAATAAAATAATTAATTTTATATGATTTTTAATGAATTATTTATTGGATAATTCTAGTTATTTTATGTCAATTTGTGGAATATTTTTACTCCCACATTTATTTCTTTGATTACAAGAATTTTTATGAAAAGGGATTGAGAAAGAGCAAAATTGGAAAAAAAGAAGAAAGGAGAATCCTATTTCAAGAAGGAGACTATATGGAGGATTTTAGGAGGAATTAAAAGTCAAAGAGGAGAAGAATTGAGGTTGCTTAAAATTCTAGAAGAAATTGGAAGATAATGTCAAAGAGGAAAACTACTTCCTATTCTTATTAGGAAAATTTTTTAATTTTTTTTTAATAGTTAGTTTAGTTTTAGTATCTTAGTCTTTTATATACAAGTTAGTTTTATAGACAATCAAATCATCTCATCTCTCATAATTCTTATTCTCTTTTTTTGTTCAATCATTTATCTTGTTTTGAGATGATGATAAGTAGTTAAGTTATTTGTTCGATGATTGCAATGGATTATTAGTTAATTTATTTGACCAAAATCTTATTTCTTCATATGGTGATTATACCTTATTGATTTATTTGCTAAGAAGATTGACCATATTTTTATTTGACAAAATATTTAGGAATTGAAAGAGGACTTTTGGTTTTTGGGTCTATGAACAAATAACTCTTTTTAGAATTGATTTGTAATGAGTTAATTTTATTCGTAATTAGGATAGACATATACTTAATTACTATGGGTAACCATATCGTGATTTGTGCTTTATCTACTCATTCTTTTTGCATTGGTATAGATATATAGCTTTTGTAATTGATTGGATAAGTTATTTAATTATTTGAAAGAGAATTAAAGGAATTTATGTGTCACAGTTAATCAATTTGCATAACTATTATATGTTGAAAAGGATTTTTCTCACTCGAATTTGTCTTCAATGAAATTGTAATCCTGGACTTTTTATCCATTAAAATTTTCTAAAATATTTCTGTTGTTTTGTTTTAAATCTTAAAACTCAACCTTTTTTATTCCTTTGACTTGGAAGAAAATTGTTTGTTAGTGATTGGTACTTGTTTATATTTATAAATTCTCTGTGGGACGATACTCATTTGATTAACTATAAACATACTTGTATGTGCAAATTGACTAAGACAAATAGACTTTCCAATCTCTTTCTTTAACTTCATATTTGAAGAATTTGATCTACAATAAGCACGTCCTCAACCAACTTAGAGCAATGAAAAATGATCAAATCGGCCGTACCGAATTTTTACGTAAAGAAGACATGACCCGGATAAGTCAATCCAAATGGGCTCAAAGCCCCGACCTCAATTCCCAGAAAGTGAGACTCATGAGTCAAAGAGGAAAGGTGGGTAGTGACCTCCTACCACCGACCTCCAAGTCACCGATCTCCAAAATGAGCTCAGGAGAGGTCTTATCAGACCACGGTCTTCGACCCGATGAGCTCAAATCCGTCTCATACATCTTCCATGTCGCGACCAACTGTGCACGACTCCTAACACTCCCCAGAGGAGATAGTCCAGACCTTCAACGTCCACGAGCAGGTTGCAAAGTTGGTTTAAAGGTCGTTAGTGACTTGTAGCTCTCGACCCAAGACGTGAATGACAAAATATCCAAACTTAGGGAAACTCCATGATTCTAGGAGTAATTGGCGGGATATGAGATAATCTCACAATTATCCTAATTACCTACTGTCACGTGATAGAAGAGCCCTGATCAAAGAGGTAACTTACTCAATTTAATATATAATCAAATTACAAACAGTCTACGGATAAGAATAGTGTTTTTGGAGTTAATTACACAAGATTACTTCCTCAAAATACTGACTTAGGCATTGGAGCTCTTTCCTGGGCAACAGCCCTCTCCGGTGACCTACTCACTTTCTTCACAGGTTATGATCACAAATGTCATTGTGGTTCGAGGAGACCCGGAGGCTACTTCTGAGCTCCATCACCTTTGGAGCCATCTGTGGGAAGAACACATTCTAAAAGCCTAGCTTTCTTCAATATACAAAAAATAAACAAGAATCGTAATGACTCAATCACAACAAAAGCACGTACAACCGCCACACCTCGGCAGACTGCCTCGGCAAAACACAATTATACACTAGAGAAGCAGTGTCGGATGACCTACCCCAGACAGAGAACAATAACAATAATCCAAGACCGGTCAATCAACAAGAGGAATGAAAACTGACACTAATTAGGCTATCCCAGAGGGTCTTGATGAACCCTCTGCCTGAGCAAGCAAGGCCTGGATGGGGACACCCTGTCCAGACCGACAATGGTGACAATCCCAGACCATAGAAATCCGGGGGAAGTCGAGTGATTGTCCCAGCTGACCTCTTAGAACGCATGGTGTCTACCCTAGAAGGACTCCTAGGTAGGGGACACTACATGTAAACAGGCCGCACTCCTATGCCATCCCTAAGAGAGATGCAACCGCCCCAAGATTAAGGGGGTCATGCACAGCTTAACTAGTCCCCACCTTCAGAAGCAAGGAACGACCTCCGGCCAGATGAAGAAGGTTGGGAGACAGGTCGAACACATGAAAGATCACAGGGGGTGAGAGTCCCACCTTTGGTCGACCTCAAAGAAACCCTAAACAATGGAAGGGGTTATGACCTACAAGACAGGCTCAACCGAGTCGCCATATCACGAGGTTAGAGACAATAGACTAGTCTTGAAGAGCAAGAGCTTATTGAGAACTCCTCTTGGGGAAAGGATACTCGCTTGATGAAGCTTGATCGAAAGGATAGGCAGCAACACTCAAGGGGTAGCCCTGACTCTATCGAGGAGAGCGACTATTCCAGCCAATTAGGAGAGAAATGGAAATCAAGAGATATAGTGCAATGTGGACCCGTCGGAGCCTTCGCCATTGGTTCACAACATCAGGACCCAGGATTCACAGCTCCACAAGTGGAGACGAAATATGATTTCATGGGGGAGCCATTACAACACATAGATAGATACGTTTCCTACATGGATATGTTTGAGAACCCAGAAAATGATAAGTGCCACGCATTCTAGTTCACACTGACCAAAAAAGCACAGTCATGGTTCAAAGGGATTCCAAAGGTAATTATCTCGAGTTGGACTCAGCTAAAGGAGCTGTTAAAGAAAAACTATCAGAGTAGCAAGAGATGTGAAAAAGACATCAATGATCTGTTCAACATCAAACAAAAGTTTGGTGAAAGCATGAGAAGCCACTAAAGTTGCTTCAATGATGAGGCAGTAGAGATCGGGCAAAAGAACGATGCCATCTACATCACTACCTTCAAGCAAGGATTGCAAGGAGGGTATGTAGCCCTCAGGCGGGCAGAAGAGCCATTAAAACCATAAAGGAGCTAAAATTGCTCCTAGAGAAATTGATAAGGGCTAATGAGATGGCAGTCGAGAAGAAAATTCCCAGTTTTGCCTCAGCTATTAAGAAAGACAACAAAAGGTGTCCAAAAAGCCTTTAGACCTCTAAAAGAGATAGAAAGGATAATCATCCGAAAGGACAATCCTCAGATAAGAAGAAGAAGACCATTCCAGACCTAGTGACGACTCCCCTTACCACCTCACGGGTAGAGATACTAGTGGTCATGGAAAAGAAGGGTCTTCCAATGCAATCGAGACCTCTCAAACTCCCCTGGCCAAGAGAGACCCAACCAAATTTTGCCATTACCACAAGGACCATGGCCACCTCTTGGCGGACTGCTTCGACCTCAAGCTCAAGCTTGAGAGGCTAGTAAATGAGGGCCACTTGCAATAGTTCCTGGCAAGAAACATAGGTCTAGAAAAATCTACCTTGTGCGGCTACACATTATCAGTGACCTCTGATTGACGAGATAAATGCCATAGAAAGGAGGTTGAAGTTAGCTCGAGAAGAAGATTCAGAGAAGCCTAATGGTGTCATTCCAAATCGGGGACTTCTTGGTACACAAAATATTGGTTAATACCGGTAGTGCGGTCAATATCTTGTACAAAAAGGCATTTGACCAAATAGGGATAGTTAAAAGCTTGCTTATTAAGTTAGACACAGCCCTGACTAGCTTCAATTGTATCACAACCCATGCAGAAGGGATCCTACGAGGTTCCCACTGCGGTCTACATGGATGGTAGGGGGTCATTGAGGTCATGGATTGATTGGTAGTTAATGATTCAGGAACCTATAATGCAATCCTAGGAAGAAGGGGGGTCATGGACCTCAAAGCAGAGATCTCTTTGCTGAACTACTGCATGAAGATCTAGGTTGGAGAAGCCTAGGTCGTCCTAGAAGGAGATAGGCAGCTCGCTGCAGAATGCTACCTCACTGAAAGTGATATAGAGAGCCCGATGGAGCTCAAATAGGGAAATTTCATCGACCTCCTGAAGGGGAATAATGAGTTCAGAACTCAAGCAACCAGTAGAGAAGAAAAAGTTTTCCTCAACCCAGAATTCCCTGAGAAAGGGATAAAGATAGGCGAGCTTTTGACTTCCAAAATTAAAGGGAAGCTCGTTGACTCCCTACAAGAGTATCTGAGAGACTTTTCCTGGCGACTTGTTGACCTTGAGGGCATAGACAGGAAAATTACAGCGCATAAGGTCGGGCTCTAACCAATGGTCAAACCAGTGAAACAAAAGAAAAGGACCTTTGCTCCATAGCGAAATAAGGTCATAGCCTGAGAAGATCAAGCTCTTCTCGCCGCTGGAATTTTAAAAGTAGTATACCTAGAATGGCTGGCTAACCCAGTGGTTGTGCTAAAAAAAGAAGGGACATGGAGAATGTGTGTGGATTTCACCACACTAAACAAATATTGCCAGAAGGACTCACATCCACACCCTAGCATTGATCAAATGGTAGACTCAACAGTCGGTTACCAATGGCTATGTTTTCTAGACACCTACAAAGGGTACCACCAAATTCCAATGGCAATAAAGGATATGGAAAAGACCTCGTTCATTATAGAGGTCTGCACTTATTGCTACACCAATATGCGATTTGGTCTGAATAATGTAGAGGCAGAATTGCAATGGGCTATGCACAAGGTCTTTCAAAACCAGCTTGGAAGGAACATTGAGGTCTATGTGCATGACATTGTAATCAAGTCCATGACCTCTGAAGACTTCATTGAAGATATTAGGGAGCCTTTCCAGACATTGAATGTTGCTCATATGAAGCTCATCCTGAGAAATGTACCTTAGGGGTTTCGACAGGTAAATTCCTGGGCTTCATGATATCAGAATGAAGCATAGATGCTAATCCTAGTACGATAAATGCACTGTTAGACATGGAGCCTTATAGTAACATTAAAAAGGTCTAAAGTCTGACGGGAAAGATGGAGGCATAGGGGCTCTTCATCAGCAAAGAGGCAATTCGCTTGGTGCTACTAGCAGAAAGGTCAAGTTTACAATTTCAAATTTATTATGTAAGCCGTTTGCTTAGAGGTCTTGAAATTAGATATTTAGACCTCGAAAAATTTTTGTACCTGATTATTATTACCTCAAGGAAGCTTAAGCCCTACTTTGAAGCTTACCTAATAAGAGTGTTAATCAATCTTCCACTAAAACAAGCTCTGGCGAAGCTCGAGCTATCAGGCAGCTCGATGAAGTGGTCTCTCGAGCTCTCAAGATATCAAATTGAATTTGAGCCAAGGAAAGTAATCAAAGCTCTCAAGCACTCTCAGACTTTGTATAAGAATGCACAAGAGCTCCAGTGGAGCTCACAAGTGCTTGTGAAAATAATATTTGGACCATGTATACAGATGACTCTAGAGAAAAGGAAGATTCTAGTACGGGAATTGTACTTATCAGCCCCGAGGCTCCAGAGAATCCCTTTCTCTGTGAAGTACCACTTCTCATTCTCAACCCCAAATAACAAATCCGAATATGAAACTCTCTTGGCAGGTTTAAGACTCATAAGAGCTTTGAAAGTGCAAAAATTGCATGTCAAAACTAATTCACAAGTTATAGCCAGCCAGGTCGCTGGGGAATGCAATGCTAGAGAGGAGAACAAGATCAAATATCTCAAACAAGTAAGAGATATAACATCAAAACTTGAGCCATTTCCTTATCGAGCAAATAGCTAGAGAGCAAAATGCAGAAGCAGATGCACTATCTAAAGTCTACTGAGAGAAAGCTAGGACAAAAACAGAGCTGCTAGTGGAACAATTATGCTCTCCTAACATAAACCAAGAAGAGAACTTAGTTATAAAGGATCAAGCAAACTGGAGATATAAAATCTACAAATTCCTTAAAGATGACGACCTCCCACAAGATCCCAAAGAAGCTCGGCAAGTGCGAAAGTGGGCACCTTGCCATGTCCTGATAGGAGATGACATTGTGTACAAAAGGTCATACACATGGCCTTTCCTAAAATGCCTAAGCAAGGGAGAAGGAGAGTATGTCATTGAAGAGGTACATAGTGGAATATGTGGATCACACATAGGAGCAAAAACCGTTTCCAAGAAAATACTAAGGATGGGGTATTATTGGCGTTCAATGGTTTTAGACATTGAGAAGGTCATATAGAAATGCTCGAGCTCCTAGTTGCATGGAAACAAATCACATGTGCCACCAACAAGGTATCAATCCATTAATGCATCGGTACTTTTTGACATTTGTGGTATCGACATATTAGGATCCTTCCCAAAAGGAGTGGGGGGTGTCCAATTCCTGATTGTTGCTGTTGAGTCCTTCACCAGATGGGTTGAAGCTGAACCAATGGCAACAATTTCATCGTTGAAAGTCTAATCCTTTGTGTGGAGGACATTGTATGCAGATTCGGGATTCCTCGAGCTATTATTTCGAACAATGGAAGACAATTTATAGGTGACCCATTCAAGACTTTCTATGAAAACTTGAATATTGGACAGAGGTTAACATCTGTAGCTTAACCCCAAGCTAATGGACTAGCTGAAGTTACAAACAGAACTATCCTGGATGGTCTCAACAAAAGACTCTCCGAGCTCGAGAAAGAAGGTCACAAACCTTCTTGGCTAGAAGAAATTCCAAGCATCTTATGGGCATGTAGAACCACGCCTAGAAAAGCTATTGAAGAAACGCCATTCAGTTAATGCTTTGGCACAGAGGTAGTAAAGCTAGTCGTGGTTGGAATGAAATCCCTAAAACTGACTGAATATGATTCAGTCTTAAATAAGGGGGAGAGAGAAGCGTAGACCTCTACCTCATTGAAGAAGTCAGAAACAAAGCCATGGAAGCCCATGGCCGATAGAAGATACAAAAGAAAGTCACAAATTTTTTCAACAAAAAGGTGAAAGAAAAGCATTTCATAGTTGGAGAAATGGTCCACAAAAGGTCAGATGTTGGGAAACAAGGACAACTGGCCATACTGCAAAAAAGCTGGGAAGGACCTTACATAATCCAAGAAGTCCACAAAGGAGGGAGGTATAAGCTCGCTCATCTCAAAGGAAGAAAACTCCTAAGGCCTTGGAATATTTACCATCTAAAGAAATTCTACCGTTAAGGCTTCTAAGAACTTCTCACAAATTCACTATATAGCTCGAGAAACTGTTTGAAAGGAGCTTGCAGAATAGCGAAGTGACCTCAGTCCACTTCAATTTAATTTGGACAAGGCATGAATAAAAGATAAGTTTTCAGAGCTTATTGAGATCTTATTTCATCTTATTTGCCTTAGTTTCAAAGCCAGTTCAGATTATTATGCAAGTTCAAAGTGTTAAAGTAAAGACAATATACTTGGGGAAAATGAAGCTTATATAAAGTAAGAGGCCACAAACAAGCCTCTGCAAATAAAATATTCAGAACAATGAAGTAGAAAAATAAAAAGCTGAATATTTAGTATTGCAAATATGAAGAAGAAAGACCCTGGAAAATCGTATTCTATTACAAGAGCTCAATTTTGCTCTTCATCATTTTTGGGGAACCTCCAATGACTTTGGCAAGGCCTCCTTCTCCATGCTACCTTCTCGGTCGGCTATGGCTGAGGGGTTCTTGATCCTCTGGATCCTCATCCTCTACAGCTACTTCTAGGCTGGAGGTGTTTAAGGGGCTTGCAGGGTAATAGTTAGTATTTGTGTATAGGGTCTGCCTAAGGATAGAAGGATAGCTCGGAAAGGGTCAAGTATCTCATCAAAATCAATGTGCAAGGGATAAAAGGGGTAATGAGTAATCAAGTCTCCATAGCCATGATAAATTTTAAATTCAATTTGAGCGAATGCCACGTGAGGGATGTCATGAATTCCCTTCCCAGTTGTCTCAACTTCAGGGGGCTCAACCACTGGCTCCTTTCCCTTCCAAGAAGGGCCCTCACCGGCCTGGCTAACCATAACCAGGACCTCTGCTTCAGCGACCTCCTCCTGAGAGATTGGGGCTTCTTGCTCGCACGAAAGAGGGACAATTGACTCCGGATGGTAGAGTTGAGCATCAAGTTCAGAGTCAGTCTTCATCTCCTAGTTGAGTTCTCGGAGCTTATCCGTGACCTCCACATAATAACAAATCATCCGAGGATGCAACAAAGACTCTATGTAGTCCTGGAAGGTAGGGATTCCCTTGAGCTTGGAAAAAGAAAGATTGCCATCATCATTGCAGATACCTTGGAGGTGCCCCAATAGAGCCTCGAGCTCTTGAACAAGCTCTCTCTATTGGTTGCCGAGCTCAAGGAGCTCCTCATTCTTTTAAACAACATCTTCTAGAGTTGAGGACATGGATTGGTTCTCAACTTTGGCCTCTTCAATTTCCTTCTTGCAGTCTTGCATAATGATGTGAATCACTTGAATTATGGCTGGAATTTCAACATGCATCTATCCAAACACAAGGTCACTCATAATTTGAAATTTTGCCCAAGACTTCAACAAGAGATTCAAGCTAGTGACTAATGACCATGATTGT
>JAOXNR010000001.1:19263776-19278486 GCA_028571225.1 Parsonsia alboflavescens | reverse complement strand
TGTATAATTTTTTAAAAATATATTTTATTTAAATTGCATTTAGTGATTCTGAATCCGGATAGGAATGGATATCAAAGATATATTATTTATATTTAATGAAAATATTATAACATTAAAAGATGCAAGAACCCGTATTGAAGACTAGTTAAATCATGTCATGTATGTCTGAAACCCAATTTTGGAGTTTGAAATATAAAACCGAAGTTACAATAGTAAATAATTGAGTTCAAGTCTATCTTCTGTAAACCCCTCTTGAGTTACTGAAATTCTTCAATAGAATGGGAATGAGTTCATTATTACTAAAGTGAACGGTTTTTAAAGAAAAAAATACATGGAAAAATGTGATTAATCTAAAGAAATTAGTGAAAGTACTTGTGCAACCTGCACTTAGAAATATTAAAAAACACATAATCAAGTAAGAACCCAATAGTTTGCTCATAAAATTTAAAGGATCCAAAAAAAAAAAAAAATGAAAAAATGAATGTAGAAAATAATAATAATAATAATTGAAAATTTGGTTGGATAAAAAGGAGTATAAAAAATACTTAGAGCATGACCAAAAGATGGTTAAGTACAGACAAAAGTTGTAGGACTAAAATGAGGATTTTTCCTTTTATATTCCATGTATTCAAACAACTAACACACCATGATGTCACATTCTATAATATTTTAAAAGTAAGACTATCTTACATTTTCTATAAACGTTACAGAGATTTTGAATAACAATGATACAAACAATATTTATTATCTAAACACTCTCACTATTCAAAATTAAATGCTTTATTTTGACTTGATAAAAAAATTAAGGATTGCAATTTTCTTTTGTTAAAGTTACTTTTTTGTCCTAGTATCCCAAAACAAAAATAAAGACTTTCAAATCTAGACAGAGAAAGTAATATTTTACTTCAATAATGAATAAAGTGTTAAGAGTAGAAAATACTTAATAAGAGCTTCAAATAGACAGAGAAATACATACCGAAGCGCTCTTTTACATTATGCAATCATTAATTCAGAAAAGAAAAGAATAAAGAAAAAGAATTTATACACAAAGAAATTGGAAGGTGAAAAAAAAAAAAAAAAAACCTAGAAAAGGGCTCATCCAAAACAGGAGAGAAAGAGCTGAAAGAAACTGTCTCACTCCCACATCGGCAATGTTGACGAAGTGAGACCCATCATAGTGCCTATATTTTGTAACATCCTTCAATGCATTGTTTCTATGAAGCCACACAATGACCCATATTGGAGATGTTGAAAAAGTCAAACCCATCATAGTGATATATATGGTTACATCCTCCCTTGCAGTGTCTGTTGCAGATAGTCCCTTTGTAGAATCTCCAAACACAAGCCTAGTAGATTCGGACGGCTTGTTTACACCCTAGATGAAAGACTTTGGAAGGTCAAGCTCGGTTTGACCCTCAGAAGTCGAGATAGACTTGACTTACAAAATTAAATCCATCCAATCAAGCATCATCATGCACGAATTCTACGCCTACAACGAAAAAACTCCATAGCAACTAGAGAGATTAATGGATAAGTTCTCAATCATCCAATAATAAGAATCCTACGAGGGAAACCAACCTACTACCAATAAAAACATGTTAAAAAAAAAAAAAAAAGTGTTTGACACAAACCATGACACATTCCAAGCTATGTGGAGTTTATTATTATTATTATTATTATTATTATGAATCGTTAAAAAAAACCTAACTTCCGCATCAAAGTTATCTTTAGGACAATAACACACATGACCGTGATCGGGGTGATCGAAGACCAAAATGAACATCAAATATATTGTCCTTTAGAAGAGTAAACTAGATGTTTGGCTCACATCTTATCACCTCAAGCGTGACTAACACATCCGCATTGAGTTTCAAAAGTGGATCGCTTGTGCATCAGTCCCAGGTGAACGATCCTCCACAATAATATTACTATAGTGCCTCATTCAGGCAGTCACTTGTCTTAACATAGAATCTTAATTGAAAAGAACAAGGTTTAGCATATTCAGACCGTCCTTTGAGCTGCAGTAAAAGGAAATATTTATTACTAACAATTTTTTGCATAAGCTTGGATGGAAGCAAGCTGGCAGCTTGGCTCCACATTTAGCTGTATCTCCAATTCCTCCCCTGCTGTGAAGTATGGTATTTTCACCATTGGTTGTAGAAATGCTCCAATACAACTGGTTTCTTCACTGCATCAGCTATAAAACATTTGAGCTTCAAAATCCAGTTATAGATTAAAAAGAGTGTTCGCAATTAAAATGTAACCACACAAACAAACAACATGGAGAGATGAAATGGAAGTAACTGAGAAGCTTCTGAATCATTACAAGGAAAAGTGCACAAAGCCAGAAAGATTAGTGAAACAAAAAACATCCTTTTTGAGTCCAAAACCAAAGTCTTCCAACAAAAATGATAAAGAACTTTAAGCCTAAGACAGCATTTAATTGTGTAGGCCTCCTTAATTCCTCCGACATATGAAAATGAGATGCATCTACTAGAGCCCCTACACAGGGGAAAGCATATGCCCAAACAGTCCATACTCCAAAGTGGATGAAGTCTCCTTAGGTTAATTGATGATCTATAATCCTCCATCTAAAATTGAATGTCCCTATTTCTATTTTGAATTAATTAAATGCCTCATTTCCAAAATTAGTTAAAATTTTACAAACGAATTGATATTACTATACTCAAAATGAATTAAGTCAAACTCTTTTAATAAAATTAGGTAAAGTCTGGGACATTCCATTCTGAACGTAGGTCGTATTTATTAAGTGCATTTTACCTTTTCAGCTCTGGCTATTCCAAATTGGGCCTAAGTATCTTAGTTCTAGAAGCATTATAAATTAGTTCTGGCTTCCAGTTATCCTTTGATAGCCCAAGAAACACACATGTACAATGCAGGAATATGCAGCGCACATCAATTCTTTAATCTGGAGGTAATTCTGAAGTAGAAGAAAGATCAGTCCAGTTATTGGAGCATCACCTCAATTTCCGGAAATGGGAGCAGATGGAAGGACTTTGTAAGGGTTGAGTATGCCACTTGGGTCCAGCTGCCTCTTGATGGAAGCCATTAATTGGACCTATTCATTGTGGGTAAACAAAAATGAGTTTTTCTGAAAAATGCAAGTGTAAGGGACCAGTAGTAGAGGAAGACAAATACAAATACTCAATCCATCAAGAACTGAATATCCTATTTCGACTTTATCAAAAATTAAGAAATGCATTTGATTTTCTCAAAGGCACCACTCAACCCTCCCATTGAAATAATTATTGGTGGTAGTTTTTGGTTAGTGGGTGTAAATCATTCAATTAAAGATGGAGTTAATGGAACTTTATATTAAAAATTTAGGTTTTTAGAAATAGGGCTTTATTTCCCGATTATAGAAAATAGGAAATTCAAATTCGGACTGTAGTTAAGAAAAGGACCAAGTAGTAAGAGAAGAGAAAAAAAAAAAATTATAGACACTGCACCAATCACTTGGTCTTACAGCTTCAGGTGACTTGCTGTAAAAGATTTTGTTAGCTTTCATCAGTCCAAGGCCATGCTCAGCACTGATACTTCCATGGTTCCTGGATGTCCACTCATAGACAAATGGTTCAATTTGTGCTAGAATCTGAAATAGACAGTACATCTTGATTAGATCATTATATAAGTCAACTCAGAACTGAGGACTAGCCCTTAACAATAAAGGAGCATGCACATTACAGCATCATCATACTCTGGACTTGACATATTAAGGTGTAAGTTGCCATCCCCAAGATGACCATATGCCACTACCGTTGCTGGAGGATCTAGAAACAAAGGTCAGGTAAGAACATTTACAAAAAAATGTCATAAAGTTGTAATAACAGACAAGAACTAATGTAATATTTATGAGGTGCTTGGTTCATTGGAAAGGAAAAAAGGAATAGAATTGATAAGGAATGGAATAGATGAGGAATAAAATTATTCTGATGATCTATTCTTTTGTTTGGTTAGATAGAATAGAAGAATTGTTATTCTAATGATCTATGTTGAGTTGGTTTTAAATAAGACATAAAATGAGAAATCATTAGAAAGCAAAAAGAGTGATATACTTTATTTATTTTATTTGATTATCAAATTCATATATTTCTCTAAAATTGTTGTAAATATTTTATTCTAAAAGATACTATTATTTTAATTCAAAAAATATATGTTTAAAAAATTCTTCAAAAAACATAATAAGAAAATAAATAAACAGTATTTACAATAAGAAAAAAAAATTCCCCAAAAATTATATGTTATATGAAAAGAACTTTAAAATTTAACAGAAAGGGTCCAAAATCATTATATATAAACAAAACTAGAATTGATTTGGTGAAGCAACAGGTAGGGTTTATCTAAATGAGGGCATTTTTAGTAATACTTTTTCCTCTTTCAATGCCTGATGTGTATGGATTTGGCATTCTTGGATTTTAATTTAGAATTGTTATTCCATATTTTATCTAGAATTACAAATCTTAGGAATGCAATTCTGATTTTTTTGAAAAAATTAAACAAAAGAATTGATATTCCCTAGAATTAGTCTGGAATAGAATGACTATTCATCTAACCAAACCTCAAGTTAAGCCTCGTACTTTCCAATCAGAAGACTGAACTTAACAACACAATCGAAGAAAATTCCCATTGACAATAAGTTTGGTATTTCATGATTACGGGCCAATGCACTAGGAAACATAATTTTCCAATTGATTAGTACCAGTCAAAGAGGTTCATCAATTCCTGGTAATTCCAACAATCACTTGCGAAAGAGGATAGTTTTGTTTTACTTAACATGGACACATACAACATAAGAATTCATTATTACCAAGACGTGCTCGCATTTCCTGAACGAGATCATACATCTTTTCAAGAGGAAGAGACAAATCATACTTGTACACTGCACCTGCCTTCATCAATGCTTCAGGTATACCCTGTAACCAAGAAGGTCTTTCAATTGTGTTTTAGAGGATCTCACTTCATCATAAGTCACCATAAGATTGACATATATTCCCATCTCAAGCCTAAACAAAATTTGCTTGTGCTTTCTTAAAACTATAACATGACTTAAATAATTGAACAGTTATATACTACTAGTCCTCAACTACAACAGCAGGGTAGAAAGACATTCTTTCCATTGCCTTCACCATCTTTGTTTTCCGCAATCTACATAAATTCACAACTCTTCTTAATTAAATCTTCATCCTCAGTGCTCAGAATTTTTTTTTTAATAATACTTGAAACTGTTTGCATTGGGAAAATAAGGCCTTTTTATTTTTTATAGTTTGATATTCTTTAAAAATTGTACAGGCAGATCCAATTTTCTAAAGTGGTTTTATTTATTTTCCTAAATATAGACATAGGATGTTTTCTTCTTTGACCTTGTTATACTAGAGTTATCAATTATCGAGTCTTCAATACTCTATTTGCTGCTACATATGCAATGGACATGTTTCCAGGAAATCCATCAGTAACTTTGACGCAACCACAAATACACAGACAAATGCCCTAGTCTGTTTACATGATTCATCAAGATACTGGAATCATTCTATTCTTGCATACAAGAACATTTTTCGAAAGCTCCAATTTCTTATAACAACACACCCACACCAACAATAATAATGATAATAATAACAGCATTGTTATCTTCTCCCATAATAAGATGGAGTTTCCTCAAACTAGACAAATGAATCATGTCTTGCCATGGATACAGTGAAAGTAGCCAGGCATATTAAGGCATCAAATACTAGGAAAAAACAGACATGCTGATGAAAAACACTGAACAACAATGGAATAAGCACATTGGAGAAAAATATGTTGTGGTCATAGTACAAACCTCGCGAATATGCCAAAATGAGGACAATTGATTTATATCTTGTGCAAGAACTCCATCAGTAACCAAGCCATTTTCCATTGAATGAAGTAGGAAGCCTTCAAGCTTCTCCCTAGGGAGGATTATAGAAATTTAGACCCCAAGAGACAACAATGTATATTATTACAAGTTAAATTAACAGAGTGCAGGAGAGTTCAAGATAACCATTCAAAGGAGCAGATATTTTGACACAGTAAAAGGAAATGCCATGCCATCCCAAATACAGAAGCACAAGAAGATTCAAACTTCAGAAAGTGGGAAAAAATGAACTACTCCTTTAGAAATAAGATATGACCATTGTCGATATCTCCTAAACAAAAATGCTCTTAGCTGAAGCATAAATCCTGTCCATATAATTTTTCCCATTGTAAAGCATTGCATTGACACTTTACTGGTTGGAGAGATGAATAAACAAAGCATCATATAATAGCAAAAGACGTTACTTGTCATGAGATTCGTTGCTTCCAGTAGTTTCAATCAGAATATAGAAATTGTGCATTGTAGAAGGTAAAGGATTGCGAGCACCATCCAAATGTTTCAGAACCTGTTCCGAATAGAAAAGCATGCTAAATACATTTAACAAATGGTTTTTGAGCATGTGAAAAAACAAAAACTTTTTCATGCCCAAGAGAATTACCAGTAGAGAAAATTGGCATGTTCACATGCAACTTATAAGTTACTTGGACATGATCTAAAATTGAAACCATTACACAAAACCGAAGCAAATACCCAATTACACAAATGCATGTTTCTTCATTCACGGTGATGAATGTATAAGGCAAACAATCCAACAAGAACCCAGGTCATGCATGTCTTAGTGTCATTTAGTGCTCAATCTAAAAGAAACA
This sequence comes from Parsonsia alboflavescens, assembly GCA_028571225.1. Lineage (NCBI taxonomy): Eukaryota > Viridiplantae > Streptophyta > Magnoliopsida > Gentianales > Apocynaceae > Parsonsia > Parsonsia alboflavescens. Next base: position 19,271,766 of record JAOXNR010000001.1, on the reverse strand, counting down.
AATTAGTAATGGAGAAATGCAACAAGATATGGTAAATACTAACAAAAGATTTCATTCTATGTGTGCTATAATGAGAACATCAACAAGTAAATTTTCTTTTTTGCATTGAAACCAAACCACCTTGTGTGCAAAAAATTATACATCCAGTTTTCTGGAACCCAGCCTTATCCTAAAAGGGTTTTCATCACCATTCCCCAGATGCCATGGTCTGGCTCTAATTTTTGCCAAATATCCATCCTGCAATTGCTCTAAGATGACAAGTGCAAAAAAGGATGGATCTTGGGCAAGACTGCAAGTGTCAAAACAAAGACATCCAAAAGCATAAGAAAGGGAACTATCAATTCTGTTTAATCCATGAAGACAAAGGTAAAATCAAGGCTTGATTGATTAGAGAATTATTGCATATAAGAGAATACTTACTATACTCATTGCAGCAGAATCTAGAAATTCAAATGCTGAAAGGATTTCCCCAAGCTTCGTCTTTGCTTCCAACAAAAGTTTCTAGAGGCGAGAAGCAAACAATGAAGTTAATTGTGTATAATCTACAAAACCAATAGAATGTAATGCAATTATCCATGTAAAGTTGTCATAAATACTGTTAATACTACAATAGATCTTTCTTTCCTTTCGTTTTCGAATTCAATCTGATAACTTATTTTGGCACTGTTCTATTTCCCGTGTTCAACATATCTGTATCCAATCTAGTGAAGGCCTCAAAGCCAGTTTGAGAAAATTTGCAGGAAACTTTATTGGCTAATTATAGCAGGCAACATTGAAATATACATGCCTCAATACATCTCAAAATTGATTTTACCTGGCAGCTGGCATAATCGTTACAGGCAAGAAATGCTACATTTACAGATGATAATTTCGGAGGAGTAAGAATTGAAACCTTTGTAACAATTCCCAAAGATCCTTCACTTCCTGAGCCAAATAAAGAATTTGTATATATTTAGCAGAGCAAAATTAAACAGATCTCACATTATGTTGATAGATCATTATAAATAAGAGGAAATATCACTGGTTCACCTATAAACAAATGTTTGAGGTCATATCCAGTATTGTCTTTTCTTAAAGTGCCAAGCATATCAAGCACAGTTCCATTAGCCAAAACAGCTTCAAGACCTGAAAATTTAGCCAAATTATTTTTTTGAAACAATTATTACTTTTTGTAGGAGGGATTCCTGTCTCAAAATAAATAAATTCATGAAAATTAATATTTTGTAGTCTGACTCCTAAGGGAAAGGAAGTGATTAAGCATGCAAAGGAATATGATCTGCTTCATCAAAGAAAAGACAGAGCAATGCCCAATATCACCTATGCAACTAGAGACCAATATCTACTTGATTGCAAAAACATGTTATTCGGGGATATATTCAGTTCATGTTCCTGTATGTCTCTGGTTATATAGGGCAAACGTATAAATGTAATTAAAGATCAATGATCCACCCTTAATCTTTATTTGACAGAAGAAGGTCAGTCACACTATCCAAAGCTATTGGACTAAGATGACAGAAGTTTGAGTATGCTACTGCTTAATATGGATAATCGAATAGATAGTACATCAGAACAAGAAAAATGCTCACCAAGCACACTGCCATGGAGTGATCCATATCGCAGAAGCCGTAGCCCACCAGCATTAGTTGAGACAGTTCCTCCAATTTGGCAGCTACCTTTAGCTCCTAAATCCAGTGGCATTATAAATCTAAAAAAGAACAAAATGTTTGTTTAGATTGTTCAAGAAAATGATTTCATTAGAGCTTTTTTCATGATGATAAGAAACTAGTTTGCCCATCACCAGTAAAATAGAAGTCAAAGAAAAAGCTTCATGCTCCCGCAACAGCTAAACCAAAAAGAGATAGAGAGGAGGGGGGCTTGTTTTGAGCTGTAAAACCTTATGAAAATCGACTTTCAAGAAAACATAAATACAAATATAAATTCTGCAGTGAAAAGAAACTATGACACAGGGTAACCATAGATAAGTATTAGCTCATCCATTCTAAGGGATGAAAGATTACCACCCATGAAGTTACCTGAGGTGCGCCCCAATATGGGTGCAAATGAGAATAAACGATTTACGAATGGTTTGAGCTTGGCAAGGTAAAAGTTTGAATTCGGCTTACTTAATCAAGCTCAAAGCTCAACTAGCTTGTTAAATGAGCTAAGCCAAGTTCATATGCATTTAATTCATTAGGTTTACGAGCCTGAAGAGCTTTTTGTTATATATATATATATATATATATAGGGTAATGCTATAGCGTGCACTAATGCACTTCATATAGAGTGTACAGTTAAATCTCTAACTGTCAAAGTTAATCATCTACATTTGATTTTATTTTTTAAAAAATAAAATTTTCAATAAAAAAATTAATTTTTTAAATATATTTTATATATTATACCTAAAAGGATAAACTAAACCTAAGAGTACTGGATCAAATTTAATATTTTTTAAAATAAAAATAAAGTTAACTGTTAACTTTGAATGTTAAACACTTAACGGTGCACTTCATATGGAGTGCACTAGTGTACTCTATAGCATTTTCGTGTATATACATATGTATGTATAATATAATTTATTTTTTAAATATAATATTTTACTTTTAGTTATTTATATAATTTTTTTATTTATTCATATATTATATATAATATATTGTATTATTTCTTAAAGTTTTAAGAAAATAATTTAAGAAACATAAACAACAAGCCTCGAGCTCGGTTTGAGCCGAGCTCAAACAAGTCCAAAGCATTTTTTCACTGTAATTAGTCAAGCCTGAGCCTTCTAACTGTTGAGCAAGCCGAACTCAAGATTGAGCCTAGAAGAATATAAATGAGCCGAGCTTGTTTACAGCCCTACAAGTCCCCAATAACAAACAAGGATTACTAAGAGTAATGAAAGCATACCCATTGCTATCAAGGAAGGAAATCAGATTTTCCAATATGCATCCTGCTTCACAGACCAATATACCACTGATCTGAAATGTGCAAAAGGAAATAACAATATCAATGGAGTGTGAAATTGAATTCTGAAACCAGATGCAGAAAACTCAAACAGTGAGTAAAAGGAAAAAACCTATTCCAACATCTTTTACAAATAATTTAAAAACTAAACAATTAACTTACTGAAAAGAAAAAAGGAAAGAGAGAGAGAGAGACCATTCTAGAGTATGCATGTCAGAAGACAGAGTGAAGAAGAAAAGACTTTATATTGATCATTAGCTGAACTGAATGAAATTTTCATGGAATGACCATTACCTTGTCAAAGGATATGATCTTATTCATGGAACCAACATTGATAATGACCTGCAGAGTTTGAGCATCACCAGAATATGTCATATAGTTAAATGCTAAATTGGAGACAAATGGAACGTTTTGAAGAAAGATGACTAACTACAGAGTTTTTCATTGCTACAGACTACCCATCAAATTTTTGACAAGTAAAATAATAACATCTTTTGGGGGGGCACCGAAGGATCTTCCTTCCAGAACTCATTGCTATTCCAATTATCATGTGGTTGGAAACACTAAAGTCTTAAAATAATAATAATAATAATGACAACTCTTCTAAGCACTTATAACATTGCTCAAGAATAAAATCTCCAGATCAAGTAGTCTCATTAGATTGTTATAAATGAGTCTAGTACCTTAAGTTCCTTACAACCATACAAACCAGATTCGTCTTTTGTAATTGAATCACTTTACTGAAGTGGACCTTATTTTCTTTTAAGCAATATTTAAAGCACCTAATTTCTGGAACAAAATTGCATTTTGACGGGGAAGATAAACAATCCAAGTCATCTCCAATGTTAATTCAGTACATCCACAAGTACCATATGGCAAAACAGCATCTACCACAAATTTTCAAGTCCACCAACCACAGTGAGAATAACTATAAAATTACCTCATCAAAAACAGGGACACTTCCACCAACAAGACCTGTATTTCCTCCTTGTGGAACAACTGCCAAGCATCTGGAATTGCAGTGCTTGAGAATCTCAGAAATCTGCATAGGCAATTACAATCAGGATTTGGTACTACTCAAGAATCAAAGACCAGTCTCCACAACGACCACAAACACATCGGTTTTCTCCATCTTTATCTGCCAATATATATTATATCCCATACTTGAAAATGAGTTGCCGGAAAAAAAAGGGGGAAGGTGTAAGAAAAAATGATAAAATAAGAAGAAATTATCAACCTCCTCAGTGCTCCTAGGTCGAAGCATAATCTTACTCGAGCCTTTGTATTTCCGCATCCAATCTGTGTTTGCATCATCCAATGTATCTTCATCTTGAACAACGCCTTTATCCCCTAAAGTTTTCTTGAAATGACTGATATCCTCAGAATTAACGGTAGAAAATTTAGGATTTCTCTGGAAATTTGGGACCAATGAAGCAAAATATCTACAATGAACTCTGTATTTGTTTCTTTCCTGATAACAAATTAGACGCCGCAAATTGGACAGTTCCCAAACTGCCCTAGACTGAAATGTAAATCCTGAAAATTAAATCACAAACAACACATCACTATCAAAATGGCACGGTTATCATGCACACGAAAAAATCTACTTCAGAATGAAAAATTCAGTTTAATTCAATATTCTCTGGTTCTTAATAAATAAACTTTGAAACAAATTAACCACTGGAAGAAATCAACCCGGTATATGATCAGCAAAAAATGAAAATCAAAAAGAAGCAGCAGCAAATTCTAGTAGCTTATATCAAAATACAGCTTCCAATTGAAAAATTAAAGCAGATTCTTGTTGATAGAATTGTGATTATCGTTATTGAATATGCAAAGCGGAAGAACATGCCTGGGGGGGATGTGTAGTAGGAGCTAGAATTACAGAAAAATGAGTGCTTTTTGAAATATTTGAATAGAGCATAGGTGGCTTTCCATTTCTCCATGCCCTATCTCTGATACCCCTTTTTCTCTCAGTTTTTTATCCCGCAGGACGTTGCCGATGAGCTTGCTCGTCAACTGTCCTGCTGGGCATCTACAAGCGTTGCATTTTTAGCTAGGTGGCATAATTTTATTTTCTAACGGGTTAAAGTTATGCATCCACCCTGTCAAGAAGGCTTGAAGTATCAATTTGGGTTTGGGTCCCTTGGATCTATGAATCTCATATATATGAATATGAGTTGGGGAGGGTTAAAATTTAGATAGTTTATATGAAAATGGACTTTAGTGAGTTAGGTCCACGAAAAAAAACGACTTCACTAGATTAAACATACTTAGTCAAAGGGTCTTTTTTTAAAAAAAAAAAAAAATCCTTTCTAAGCAGATGATTGAGATCTTTTTTTTATTTTTTCTTTTCAACGTTCATCTGATCTTCTCTCTCGGCCTCTCTCCCAAATTCATTAAAGAAAACCTTAGATCTTCCTATTGACGATTCACGCCACTCCCACTAATCCCCTCCTCTCCGATCTCCATTCTCCACCGTAGCGTTGCTGCAGCAGCGGCCAAAGTCGGCGCAGCATCCACCAAATTAATCTGTTTCTTCTCTCCAATCTTCAAACTGTTCCCATGCTTGCTGATGCTTCTAATGAAGCTGAGCTAAGCTGATGATACCGTGAGAGGAAGAATTTTTGTTAGCTTTTGTCCCTTGTAAAATAATATATTTTTTTTCAATGATTCTTGGCTTTTGTCCTTATTGGATCCTTGAGAGTGTCTACGAAATGATGCTCTCTTGGAATTCTAAATTGTTTTGTCCCTTCCTTCATTTTTCCAAACAAATCAATCCCCTTTTTTGGTTATTTTGAATGCTTTCTTTGGCTAGGTACTGGCTATCCCAAACCGCCTCACTTCAGCCTCTTCTGATGACCTGGTGGGGGACAAATTCTTCATTAGCAAACCCCCACAATGGCGTGGTTTTTGTCATCGTCATATGTGCTATGCTTTGGGTAATTTCGAAAGGCTTTTATGCCTTAAACTCTCTACTGTTAAACCTTCCTTTCTACCACATTTACATATTTGATGTCCGGTTTGACTTTAGCTGGAGGCTAATTGAAATAGTTGGATCAAGTAGTTTATACCAAATCGCCGACCAGCCTGACTAGTATAGCCTCTTCAGTCTTCATGAGGACCAGACTTGTACTGATTACTTCTGCAAGGTACAGACTTTATTTTGTTATTTGAAGCTAGAGTGCAAACTTATGTTTCTGGTAAAATGTGATGGGGAGGCATTTTGATGAACTAGGGTTAGAAAAAGACAGTAAAATTTAATGCTGAAAATTTGAGCATGATCTTGGATTTTGGATTGGAGCATAATTCATGCTGCTTTAAATTATGTTTGCTTTTATTTTATTTTATTAAGGGTGTGGTTGCCTAGAACCCCTTTTTGCACCCAGGTGATGTTCGTGTTTTAAAGGCTGTTGATGTGCCGACACTATATCATATGGTGGGACTGTATTGTTTTTCCTCGGAGTGGAAGAAGGTAAACTAAAACATTAAAAATTTCTAATAATGTTTATCAGGAAATGATTAACTGATGTCTGTCCTGCTTGTTTTATTCATTTGTCCTTTCCCAGGAGTTAATATTGTTGTATATTTAGTAGACTTCTTGAATACAACTTCTTTTTTTTGGATTGAAGGGGAAAGTCCCTTACGGGCAAAATTCCTCCCACTAGTCACGACAAGGTCCCTCGTACTAGCGAGATATAAATCAAGGATGTGCACGAACTGGCAGAGGACTGACGGAGAGGACGCTACGGGGGGCAATGACCGTTTGGAGTGAACCAACCGTTGAGAGCCTTCATTCTACACCCGATGGGTTTCGAATTCCCGCCTGTCGTTGGAGTTAACCAAACATCACGTCAATCTTACCAGTTCGTTTATGCCCTTGGGGGCAACCTAATTAATTTCAAATCTTCTTGAATACAACTTCTTAATTAGAGAACACATGGACTTCAGTTGAAATACATTTCAGTTTATTTCTATGACTTAAAATGTGTGTTCAGGAAATTCTTGAGTGCTACATAGAAATGAAGTGATTCATAATTTATTTACAGATTTTTAAGTCGTGCTTTTCTCCTTGATTTATATCCTGATCTTACTTTGTGGGTTATTTGTCACCTTGGAATGTGTAGAGAACACATGTAATGAGGATAGAGGTATATTCTAGTACTTTCTTGGAAAGTAGAGAAAGTGTGGCATGAATATCTTGGTAGATATAATTTAATAGATGGATGAATCCACTCCTTAAGGCATTTCTCTCATGAGCACTCGAATTGCATATTTTATTCATTTTAGACCTTCAAAGTTGTGAACACTTGCTTATTAACTTCAGGAGCTATTGCTTGTTTTGGGACTTTTAAAGTTGATATCTGCCTTCCTAAACTGTAGTTTCCTTTTCAATACCAAATGTGCCTTTAAATAATTACTTGTCTCATGCACTTAATTTGGTTTACTAATATTCTTCCCCATCTAGAATTTCCACTAACATTGTCATAGAACTGCATCCGCCCAGCCCGAGAATTGAACAAATACCTCACCATACTCCGAAGTGTTTGTTTAGACAAGAATATAAAGAATACTTGTTTAACCATTTGAACATAATTTCTGTAGTCAAGGTAATGCACTATTATGTTCTTTCTCTTCTTCATATATTTTCTTGTGTTCTAAAAGTTTTGATTTAAATTTTATGTTTATGATTTAGAAAATGGATGAGGAGATTGAGTTTGGGATTTTTGTGGATTGTGGAGAAAATATGGATGTGAATAGTGGAAGGACTCTAATGATGCTAATGTCAGTGTATCTGAGATTGAGGGTGAGGGTAGTAGTTCTAAAAGGGCAAGAAAAGAAAATTCATATGTTTGGAATCAAGGTTTTTAAACTCGAGAATTCAGGTAAACTAATTCAAGGTCAGATAAACTCGAATCGTAAAATCATAGAGTTTATGTTCCTGTTTTATAAATAAATAAATATATATATATATACAGTTTTGCTAAGGTGCGCTCCGGAGCGTGCCTTAATGCGCGCTCCGGCCGTTTAC